>CM039475.1:3235247-3474165 GCA_022433065.1 Begonia loranthoides
AGAGAGAGAAGAGAGAGAGAGAGAGAGAGAGAGAGAGAGAGAGAGAGGTCGAAACTCGAAAAAGAACTCCATTAGAAGACGATGAAGTGTGACATGAAATCACATAACAATTTTAATAGCTCGGGTCATTTTGCAACTTGATCAAAATTCAAAATTAATAATTGAAGATTAAAATTGACTTTTATAGTATAATTTATCATAATTATTCACTCTATGTATGCATGGTTCAAAGGGTGTCGGTTGAGCCAGCAATATCGGGTGTTAAATTAGGACATTAAATGAAGCATCTTTAGATTAATTATTTTGTGACATTTGGACACGTCTAGCGTGACACGAGGTACATGCTTTTTTGGGCAATAAATACCTATGCTTGCCAACTTGTTCTAGTAATCAATCATTCACCCTATCTAGACTTAGCCTTGCCCAATTTATAATAATAATAATCACTTCTACCATTTTTTATTATAATTATAAGTTTCGAGAAGATTCTTCTAGTATTTATCTATCATTATCAAATTATAATTATAATTATAATTATAATTTGGCTGGTTACAAATGGGGGGGGAGAGGACTGAGCTAGGTCTAGGAGGGTAGCTTAGTGGCTGATTGTGGGCACGAAGCTTTGTTTTATTTCGGAGATTCTAAATTATTATAATTTAATTAAATTAGTTATTAAATAAATAAATAGATTGAGAGAATAAGAGAAGTACACGCGGAAGAGTTTGGGTGTTGTGTGTTTAATTGAGAAGTGACTGACGTCGACTAATAGGCCATGTCTTGTCTGCGCCATATCGTCTAGTTTTTATTATTAGGATTTTATGCGGGGGTGGGCATTTCGGGTTCGGTTCCAATTTCAGGCCTGCCGAAACCGAATAATCAGTTCTCGGTTTCGAGAAGACGGGATCGAACCCAGAATTGATGGGTGTCAGAACCGACCTTGGTTTTCGGTTCCGGAACCAGCGGTTCTCAGTTCTGAGACTGCTATTTTTCTGTCGAGTCCTGCTTGAAAATCTCAGTAACATTACATATAAATCTATTATATTCTTTTGATTCACAACTGCCAGTCAACACGAATAAAGAGTTCTCTTAGGATGTCCTCACCATTACTTACATAATACAATATGCAGATATACACCAAACTTCAATTCTAAACCCAATCTTAAATCTTATCCATCTTTTCTAGCTTTCTGCAAAAAATAACATAGCTATCAACAGCAAACAGAATATTGAATTATTCTTCCTACACTAAAAAATAATCGCAAAATCTAAAGGCACTAAAATCACTTCCATAAAAGGCATTCCACAAGCATGAACAATAAGCAGGTAATATTACCAATAATATCACATATAAAGTTAATTCATTAAACTAAATGCTATGCAGTTGAAGAGATCACCTTTGAGACTAGACTAGTAATAATTGGTCACGTGCTTTTTGCAAACTTTTAAATGTTTCCACAAACTAGATGTTCCATTCTTTTTTGTATTCGCCGCAAGGATTTGTTGACAATACTTGCATTGTGCTTTACTATTTTCTGGATCATCACTTTCAATGTGGACGAAATGCTCCAAAACATCAGAACTCCTTGTGTGTTTTTTTGAAACATTTTGCGTCATTTCCGCCATTTTGTTTGTATCCTGAAAAATCAACGAGCAACAAGTGATTTTCATTAACAAACATATTTAAACTGATTGTGATCAAAATTAAACAGATTACAAATGTCAAAAACAATGTCAAAAACAATTAAACAGATTTTGATCAACATTAAATAGATTGTGATAAAAAACAATGTCAAAAACAGATTGTGATCAACATTAAACAGATTGTAATAAAAAACAGATTACATTCATCAGAAAAAATGTCAAAAACAGATTGTATTCAATATTAAACAGATTGTAATCAATATTAAACAGATTGTAATAAAAAACAGAGTACAAACGTAAGTACAGTTACTGGCAAAATCATGGCAAAACCAGATTGTAATCAAAATTACTCTACATAGCAACATTCATCAAATAAATTACGCTACAGCTACTGGATAGTGAGAAAAATTTGTACTTTTCTAATATGTTTTTTTATATGAATCAAAAGGCAGTCAGCAATCTCGGATTGAAGGGAGCAGAGCAACAAACTAGACCAGAATCGGGGGCGAAATCAAACTATATTCGCAGTCGTCGTCGCAAATCTCGGTTGCACAGCTTCACAGTCGTTGCTGGTTCGCACTGCCCATCGCAGTTTTGCAGTGTTCGTCGCCTCTTCGTAGTGCTCCTAGTACCTTCGCAGTCGTCGTCTCACCTCGCAGTCGTCGTCGCAGCTTCGAAAGGCCGATCGAGTGGTCGTCGCAGCTTGGATTCGCCGATCGCGGTTCTCGGTTCCAGTCTCCAGCTCCAGCAGCCTGAATAGGGGGGTCAGGGAAGGGGATTTAGTTTCTAGGGTTAGAAATTTTTTTTTATAAAGATCGGTTCTCGGTTCTTGACATATGGAACCGAGAACCAGAACCGATAAGTTACCAAATAACCAGAACCGATTTACCACCCATTCGCGGAACCGAGCACCAGAACCGAACCTGGAACCGACCTCGGTTTGATTCTCGGTTCTCATCGGTTTTTGCCCACCCCTGACTCTTATGACACCTTATTTTGTTGTCAAGTTATATGTTACATTCTAGCACATCTGTATGACTTTCTGAAATTTGTCTGAGTTATGTATAGTGTGACTAATAGTGCAATTTAATAAGAGGTGAACATTTTATTTTAAATTTTAAGGTAATTAATAAAAAAAAATCTAAAATATGAGGATAGTTTTTTTAACAAAAAATTTTAAATAAAATTATATGAATATAAAAAATAAATAAAATAAACTTTTAAATTACGTTTTTTTTATTAAAAATAATGTGTTCTGGACGTCCGCGTTAACCCACAGACGTCTATGTGGGTTGACGCAAACTTAAGAACGTGACCATAATATTTCTCATATTCATTTTTTATAATTTATAATTTTATTTATTAATAAAATTAATTTAAGATTTGAGTTGTTATTTAAGTTTAAATTTTTAATTTTTTTTTTTACTTAAATACCCTAATTTTATATAAAATGAAGATTTATTGAAATCAATTTTTCTAGGGTAAATAACACTATAGACCTTATAGTTTGCGATCAACGACAAGTCAAACCCTGGAGATTATTTTTTAACAACTAAAACCCTGAACTATGAGAAAATGTCGCCGGCGACCTCGCAGTCATGATTTCCGTCCAGAGCCGTCGAGGTTAATGCCCCGTTTGTACCCCGTCTAGCGGCGTCGAATGGAGTCGAAGGGCGATGGCAGAGCCGACGGTCGAATCGTCCAGAGCCAACTGAAGTACGACATTCGCTGGCCGTTGGATCGACGAGGATCGTCCCTTGTCTGGATCGACGGCCAGGATTGAATCTGGCGTCCCTGCCAGATGCGATGACGGACAAAGATCCTTGGCCGTTGGATCGAGCGAGGGACGTGCCTTGGATCGACGGCCAGGATTTAATCCGCCTGGCGAAGACGGACGTCGATCCTTGTCCGTTGGATCCTCGCCTGGATCGAACGGTCAGTAGTGACTCCAAATTAATTGGGTCACGTGCGGGTCACATGCGATCCTAAATCACCAGAATTCCCCATTATGACGGACTTCCGTGGGAATACCACGGACGTCCGTATTTAAATAACACGTCATCAGCATCTGGACGGCGTCCGTCGGACCATGACGGACGTCCGTCATAACCAAAACGACCGCATTTTCGTCCTGACGGATGACAAAACGCTGCTTATACTCGCCAAGGGCGTCCAAGCCCTAGAAATCGCCCTGTACTTCAAATCGCGAGCGAATTCCCTATTTCCCCCGACAGGGCGATTTCTAGGGCTTGGACGCCCTTCGCGAGTATAAGCAGCGTTTTGTCATCCATCAGGACGAAAACGCGGATCGTTTTGGTTATGACGGACGTCCGTCATGGTCCGACGGACGCCGTCCAGATGCTGATGACGTGTTATTTAAAGACGGACGTCAGTGGTATTCCCACGGACGTCCGTCATAATGGGGAATTCTGGCGATTTAGGATCGCATGTGACCCGCACGTGACCCAATTAATTTGGAGTCACTACTGACCATTCGATCCAGGCGAGGATCCAACGGACAAGGATCGACGTCCGTCTTCGACATGTGGATTAAATCCTGGCCGTCGATCCGACGAACGTCTCTCGCTCGATTCAACGGCCAAGGATCTTTGTCCGTCATCGCATCTGGCAGGGACGCCAGATTCAATCATGGCCGTCGATCCAGACGAGGGACGATCCTCGTCGATCCAACGGCTAGCGAATGTCGTACTTCGGTCGGCTCTGGACGATTCGACCTTCGGCTCTGCCATCGCTCTTCGACTCCGTTCGACGCCGCTAGACAGGGTACAAACGGGGCGTTAACCTCGACAGCTCTGGACAAAAATCGTGACTGCGAGGTCGCCTGCGACATTTTTTTATAGTTCAGGGTTTTAGTTGTTAAAAAATAATCTCCAAGGTTTGACTTGTCGTTGATCGCAAACTATAGGATTTACAGTGTTATTTACCCACTTTTCTATATAAGAAACACACAAGAGGTTCAAACATCACGCACAAAGTTGAAATAATGTCTCATCCAATTCACCAAGCCAACGAAAACAGTCCATATGGAGAAATGACGAGGGAAGAGTTCTACAAGAAACACAAAATTCTACACGAAGAGTGCTTCATTCTCAACCAGCAAAACATGAAGATCTTCACTCAATCATGGCGGCCTGAATCAGACCTCCAGCTCAAAGGTTTAGTAGCCATGGTGCATGGCTACACATCAGACAGCAGCTGGGTCTTCGAGCTTTCTGCCGTCGCAATAGCCAAAGCTGGTTTTTACGTCTGCGCTCTAGACCTCCAAGGCCATGGTTGCTCCGACGGCGCTCCGGGGTTCATCCCCTGGATCGAGCCACTGGTAAACGACTGCATCCAATTCTTCGACGCCGCCAGAGCCAACCACCCAAACCTTCCGGCTTTCCTCTACGGTGAATCACTTGGCAGCGCCATAGCCATTATGATCAGCTTGAAGCAGAAGAGAGAATGGCGGGGCTTGGTTTTAAGCGGGTCGATGTGTGGAGTTTCAGCCAAATTTAAACCCATCTGGCCATTGGAGAAACTCCTTCCATTTGCTGCAGTTATAGCTCCGTCTTGGAGAGTCGTCATATCAAAACCAGTCGCCAGCAAATCTTACAAAGAGGAGTGGAAGAGGAGGCTGGTGGCGAAAAACCCTAATCGGCGAGGGGGAGGAAAGCCAGCCATGGCTACAGCTCTGGAGTTTTTAAGAGTCTGTGATTATATAAGAAGAAACTGCCACGAAATAGAGGTTCCATTTCTGATGTTACACGGGGAAGATGATTTAGTTTGTGACCATGAGTCTGCCGAGTTTGTGTTTGAAGCAGCTGCCAGCGAGGACAAGATGTTGAAGATATTCCCCTCCATGTGGCATCAGCTCATTGGCGAACCCAAGGACAATGTAGATCTTGTTTTCGCTTGCATTTTGGCTTGGTTACTCGATCGGTCGGAGCCCCTCATGCATGGTGTCAAATAATTTAATCAAAACGCGCATCAAACACTACTTTATCATTTAAATATTTATTGGTGTAATTAATGTAATAAATTATAAATAATTAAATAAATTAATCAATATTTATCATTCCGTAAATAAGAATGGAGAGTAATAACACAAAATAAACACAATATTATTCTTAATTAAATTATTAATATTCTCCTTTTTCTTGAGATCCTTTTTTATAACTATTTAATTTTGAAAATCAAGTGTTTGTTTTTGTTTTCATAATTTATGAATTTGGCTCCAATCATTCTCATCTCGACCTTAGGAGTATGTCGGTCGCATGTAACATGATGTTTTTGGAATATCTATATTTTTGTAAGTTTATTGTAAATACTATTTATCAATATTAATGACATGAACATCATCATCGTTATGTCTTCTTCTGCAACCACTAATTTCTTCGTTAATCCTTCAAATTCAATTATCTGGGGTGTCAAATGATTAACAGCAAATCAAGGATCATCCAAACAGAACAAATAATTCGATTTGATTGACCATTCTGCCTCTGTTTTTACACATATTCAAGCAATGTTCAAAATACAAAGAATTGACACCATAAATATGAAAAAGAAAAAAAAAAAAAAAAAAAAAACTACAGCAGCAAAAGCATATTAAGATCAAACACCGAGAATAATCGAGAAATGGCATCACTTAAAACCGAGATGTTTTGAAGTTTACCCATTTTGTTGACAGGAAATGATGTCCTCCGCAATATAAACTCGTCAAGTATTTTGAACTCTTATGTTTAGAAATCGAATGATAACCGAAAAAAGAAGAACACCAGATTATATGGAAAAACTCTTTTGAGAAAAAACTACGGGCAGAAGAATAAATTTACTATGAACATCTAAATACAACCGCAAATTTTACGACTTTAGCTTACATGAATTTATAGAGAAAATAAAATTTTAAATGAAATTTACAATGTGAACTCATTAGGTGTTAACTTGAGTAGTGAGACAGCTGACTGTGCCGTGTCTCTAGGTGCAAAACCCTAAAGCTGATAAAGACTTGTTATTATTATTTCTTGGCTTTAGTGATTGCCAAGTATCGCTTTTGTTCTAAATGCCTATGACATTGTATGCCTGGAGCCATGAGTGACTCTATTTTCATTGAGATTTTGTGGAGCCTATTTTACGTACATACCACACTATAGTGGGCGTTTTCCACATTTGCCTCACTAGTCGATTTTGCTCAGTTTTGATCAAACATTTTATTCATGACATGCTCCCTCATTTATTTTATAATATTCTAATTGGTGAATATAAAATGTTACCCCTATTGAATTTAGTCGATTCACCCCAACAACACCTTCTTTAGGTATAGACTTGGAAGATTCTCATTTGCCGATACAGGAATGAGTTTGACAATTTATCTATTTAGTTCATTCATAGCCTATGTTGTTCTCCTTGTGAGATTTATACTCCCATCTGTATTTTAGCACATTTATTGTTATTTAAACAATACATTGTTACTTTATCATGATGTCACTATTGAACTTTTGGATTGTCCCGGTTGTTGGGCCCTAGTAAATTAAATTTGCTTTAAGTTTATTAAATAAATTAATAAGTAAAGAGTTATATGGTCGGGTAGTTCGGTTTGGTTCGTGTTCAGGCCGAGTTGCTCCCCGTTCTCTCTCGGGTCCCCTTTGGGTTGTGAAAAGTCAAAATTCTCTACATTTAGGTCATACTCCTCATCTACATCACAAGATTTATCTATCATCATTTCACAAAGATTAGCTGAGGATTCTATGTTGATATGCTCTTCATGTTAGCTTAAGAGATGTTAGACTTTTTTTTTTTTTTTTAATGATGAATGCTTAAGTTAATAATTTGTTATTATGTATTTTTTGAATCATTAAATATGTTATTGATCTTGATTGGAAATACCCTTAATACAGGCATTAATGTTTACTAACATATTTGGCTAAGTTCATGTAGCTTACATATTAATAATTGGGAATTAGAAGATTCAAGAAGAGTAAAACATGGAGTATAGGTCACCTATAGACCAATGGGTGGTCGACTAGAGACAGGCTGAAGAAGAGACAAAACTAGGAAGCAGTCGACCAGTGCTGTAGAATTGGTCTATTGAAATTCTTACAAAAAGCAACTGGATTATGGAATGTGGTGAAGCAGTCGACAAGAGAAGAGGAAGTAGTTGACCGAAAATCTTACAGATTGCTACAGTTTTCTGACGTAGTGGAAGCGGTCGATCGGAGTTGACAAAGTGGTCGACCAATCCAACTATACACGCAACGGTAACTTTCAAACAGTCAGGAGGTGGTCGACCAAACTCAGGGTGGTCGACCAAACTCAGGTTGGTTGACTGGTCAAGTTGTTGTTATAAATAGAGGCACTCCGAATTGAAGATTAACCAAGAGAGAATTGTACCGAAACGCTGCCAAAATTTCTACACGAATTCTCTACAACCAAATGAGTACATAGGTCTAACTCTCTCAATCCTCAACTTGAGATTATATCCTTAAGAGTTAGATTCTAAATTGTAATTTATATTTCCTTCTTTTGTACTTAAATTTTCAACATCTTGTGAAGAGGAGATAAAAGGGTGACGCACTGTGAACAGTAAAAAAGAAAAGGGTAACGCCTGGTGAATAGTCGCTGTAAAGGTCTGATTGACACCGTGAAGCCAATCATCATTAATCAGGGAGGTTAGGTGATTAAGGATCTCCAAGTGAGAAACTTGGAGCGTGGATGTATGCGGGTTTGCTAAACTGCGTGAACAAAGTGCATTTCTCTTCTTTTATCTCTTTACTTTTCTGTATGTGTTGATAGCATATTAGTATTAAATCACTTAGGGAATAGAGATTATAATATCGCACGAAAAAGTTAGCTAACCTAATTAAAAAGTTTCTATTCCTAGGAAGAGGGATCAACCTCTCAAATTAGCAAGTGTTTTAGTGATTCTTTGTCCTTTAGATTTGGCAATTCTTGTAGATTCTTTTGCATTCCATTCCTTGAGAACTAAAGAAAAATATAATAATTTGTTAGATTCTTAGCTTGGGACCTAGTCGTGGAGTCTTGACTGCAGTGGGTCAACAAAGTTGTTGAACCCTAAAAAATGGTGGGGAAGGGGCAATTACTGCATTAATAAATTGAGGACGTTTTCCCTCAATTTTGGGCGAGTGTTAGCAACTCTCTTCCTTCCCTCCTTTCCTCCATTACATAGGTTGTTTCTGCCTCTTCCTCTGCATTATTTGTTTGCGAAAGAGAAAACTTTTTGCAAATTTTGAGAGAGAATAATTGAGAGTTGTGAACAATGAAGTAGACTTCGTTGAAGAGCTTAGTTCAAACAAAGACTACATGTGGAAATTTTGGAATTCTCTAAAAGGTAAGGATGAATTTACTATTAAATTTGTTGAAGAAAATATTGGAATTCTGTTGATTTTGATATTTAATCTCAAGTTGACACTAATGATAGATTGAGTGTTTAGAATTGTTGATTTCAGACTTATGTTATGTTATAATTATAAATAAATGTATCATGACTAGGCCGCGGCTCGAGACCCCTCCTTGGCCAAGTCGTGGCTGGAGAACCTCTCCTTGGCCAAGTCGTGGCTTGACAAATTCGGGCCGCGACTCAATCATCTCTGGTTGATTTCAAAATTTTTCCCTAAGTCGCAGCTCAGGAATTTGAGGCCGCAACTCGTGCCCCGATTTGGCCATAATTTGGTTGATTTAAAACCTAGTATTGACTCGATTTTAAGGACATTTTGGAAAATTAATCTGGTTGTGTTTTTGGTTGATTTGAAGCCAGTTTCGGAATCAGTTTAGGCCTCTGACTTAATTGTGCTCGAGTCATGTTCTTAAGCCTAAAGTTTAGAAATTAAATGCGATAATTCGATCTAATTTTTTAAAATGATTATTTCTAGATTCCGAAATTTGAAATTTGGACTCGGCTAATTATTTGATGTTCTCGTAATTAGATTGAGCTTTGACTTTTGGTTGGCCATTGTGAGGTAGGGGTTTTATATTTTGTCTAGCATTGCATCATTTTCCAAACGATTATTTTGAGACGTGATCTCATATAAAATGACGAGTACGTTATGACGAGTACGTTATGACCATCTTTTTTTTTTTTATAGTATTATATGTACGATTTTTGTTGGATATGTTTTTTTTAGCATGCATATCATTTGAGTTACCTATGATGGGTCCTATTGTATATAAGCACATTCGACCGTTGGAATATGTGTTTGTTATGTTAACTAGAGTAATGAGGCAGCTGATTTTGTCGTGTCTTTAGGCACAAAACTCTAAACTTGATCAAAATATTATTATTGTGGGTTTAGTGATCGCTGAGTATCGCCTTATTCTATGTGCCTATGATATTGTGTGTCCGAAACCGTGAGTGACTCTATTTTCACTAAGATTTGTAGGGCCTATTTTACATACATACCACACTAGAGTGGATGTTTTTTGCCTCACTAGTTGATTTTACTCAATTTTAATTAAACGTTTTATTGCATTCTCCCTCATTTAATTTATAAAATTCTAATTGTTGAATATAAAATACTTTTCCTATTGACTTTAGTCGACTCATCCCAACGATATATATTCAAGACTTAATTTGGACGAGCACCGGTTGCCGTCGCAGGATTGAGGAGATATTTATTTTGTTATTGCAATTTCGAGGGAATTGTGAGGTTAAATTCTTATATATAAAATTTTTAATAATATTTGTATTAATTTTTAAAAATTATTAGCACTTTTATTTTGGACATATATTATCACTTTATCTTAATGTTACTATTAAACTTCGGTATAGCTCATTTGGTCGAGCTTTGGCAATTATTATTATTCACTAAAATCTTCTACTGGATAAATAAATAGGTAAATAATTAAAGGGCTAAAGGTCGAGCAGTTCGGTTCGGTTTCGAGCTGGATCGCTTCTTGTCCTGTCTCGGGTCCCCTCTGAGATGTGACACTAGTGATTTGTCTGAGAGGCAGATCATCCTCTTGAGATTGGATTAGTTATAACTACATATTATTGTCTTACATTGTCTCCATTTCTTTGTTGTCTCAATAGTTTAAATCACATATGATTAGTTACAAAGTAGAAGGCAACATGTCTTACATCCAAAGAAGATTAGATTCCATTTCATCACTAACGTCCATTTTTCCTTTTGTAAAAACTTAGGGAAAATGAAAAATCAACCATCGTACTTTACAATCAATGCCAAGTCAACTATTAAACTATTTTTGCTAACAAATTAACCATTGAACTATGAAAAAAATTTGCCACAAACATCGTCGTCACGTTTGCCATTAAACGTATTGATTTCGTTCCGTGGCGGATCGCACATGTACTGATTTCAATTTGCCGTAGAATGATATTTTCAAAAATAATGCGTATCATGACATTTTCCATGGCGGATTGATCATGATCTCCCGCAGATCATTGTGCCTCGTTCTAAGAAAATTTCCTTATTTTTGACTAGCAATGGTGTTCAATATTTTTATTGCCATGGAAATAGAATTGAAAATTGTTGGAATTTCGGAAATAGAGATGTAAAATTCATGCATGGAGCATGCAAGATAAAAAATTTTCAAAATGAAAAAGGAAGAAAAGTGAATAATAAGGGATGGAACCCTAGACCTGATGCCTAAGTTGGCATATAAAAACCAATTGAGAAATATAAACTTTTTATAGAAGAAATGCAATCTCAACGTATAAAATAATATGTTTACCTTTTCCTTCCTCTCCTATTTTCCCAGATTTCACAACACCTTGCTTCGCCATGAAAATGCTATCTACAGACACCATGATACTGTGCCATTTTTGGAGACGTGTCGCGCATGTGTATTAGGAGAAGATCAACGTGACTTGTACAAAAAATGCTCATCGCATCAGGGAGAAACTGTCGTCTGAACGTGCGGAGCTTCATAGTTTTGAATTGTGTAAGAGAAATTGAAGGACATAGAAGCATTTTTAGCCCTCGAAAGTGGGACAAACTGCCTTTGGCATCTTGCCAGCACATAGATCTTGAAAAGTTATGGGAAATAAAAAAAAATTCATCCTAATCGGTCAACTAAGCACAAAATTATGGCCTTTCAACATTTTCGAGCAAATGATCTCATTTTTTTTCTGCCTGAATCTGCTCTGATAAGCACCGAATGACAAAACAAATGTTTCCTACCTGTGCATCACAAAAAAACTATTGAAAATGAGTTCTCAAGCGTCCAAAACCGTTAAAAATGGAGAGAATTATCGATATGCAAAGATTCACCGTTTTTCTAGGTGAAAGAAAGAAATTTCATTCTTATCAATCGGCGACAGATCGTAGTCAATCCACGGCGGATCATGTTGCGGATTGTGCTCGATCCGCCGCAGATCGTGGTCAATTCATGATGAAAAATGTCTAGATTTACAGCAGAACGTTGATATTATAACATTATTTTTTAAAATATCGTTCCACAGCGAATTGAAATCAACACATATTCGATCCGCCACGGAACGAAATCAATATGTTTAATGACAAATATGAGAATGATATTTGCAGTAATTTTTTTCATAGTTCAATGATTAATTTATTAGAAAAAATAATTTGGTGTTGCACTCGTCATTTACTAAAAATACAAAAGTAGGAGAGTTGATTTTTCATTTTCTCAAAATATTAATTTCAAATCAAGAGAAATATAATAGAAAAACTAATGAAAGAAAAAAACAGAAGAAAAGAATCAGTGGCAGTAACCTTTATACTCTCTCTCTCTCTCTCTCCAACACTTTTTAACGAGTGAAATTTCTTCCTATTAATCTTCATCACACAGTTACCCCCATCTCAGATTCGTAGAAAAAAAAGCATAAGGCAGACACTAAATGAGATGCTTGGCATCCAAGTCTTAAGGAATCCCTTCTTTCACAGCAGTTCAGAGTTCTTTATTCTTAACGTCATTACCTGGTTTTCTCCAAAAAGAAAAAGAAAAAGAAAAAGAAACCATGCAAATGAGATTCTGCTTTCTTGTATAAAAACGAAGCTTATGGAAGGATGGGACTGTAAGTTAACCCTCAAGATCATACGTTGAAGAAGAACAAAAGAAATGGACATGCCTCGTCCAACTGGAAAAAATACGGACGGAGACAAGATAAAAGAATTGTTCGAATATGCAATGAAGCGCAATTGGCTCGAAGTTGTTCGCATGTACAGGGAAAATCCGAGGACTCACAGTTTCAGAATCACTAAATCGAAGGACACCGCACTTCACGTCGCGGTTTCAGATGGGCAAGAAGATAAGGTTAAAGAACTGGTTGATTGGGTCGTAGCTAATAAGAAAGCTAATAAGGAAGGTAATAAGGATAAGGAACCTCTGGAGCTGGTAAACGTGCATGGGAACACGCCCCTTCACCTCGCTGCGGCCATCGGGAGCAAGAAGATGTGCGGTGACATCGCACGAAACGATAGTTCTCTTGTTGAGAAACAAAACAACGATGGAGAGACTCCTTTCTTCTTGGCCGCCTCCTGTGGCAACAAAGAAGCCTTTCTGCAGCTTCATTATTTAAGAAAGCAAGGAGACTATACCAACTGTAGAAGAAAAGATGGAGAAACCATTCTCCACTGCGCAATCGATGGCGAGTATTTGGATTTGGCATACCAAATAATTAATCTTTACCCGGATCTTGTTACCTACAACAACAAAAGTGGTTTAACCCCTCTGCACTGTCTAGCCATGAAGCCCAGTGTGTTCAGAAGTGGTTGCCACATTCACAAATTGAATAGCATCATTTATCACTGTAAGTCCTTTTACTTGTGTGTTTGACAACAAGGTTCGAATTAAAGCGGTGTTGCTGGTATTGGTTAAGGTACGTTTGTGGATGAACTGACAAAGGAGAGCAAGAAGGATCCAGAACAAGCTCTGACTAGTAAAGATAAATTCAACGCTCCACGCATTTACAAATCATGCTTTCAATTCTATCAACTGTTGAAGGACTCAATTTGTGGAGGTTTTGCTTCGTGCCTAATTCGCAAGCATTTTCCCTGATTTTACATCTTAATTATTCAAACGCTTTTTTAATATTTACAGTGATTTCTAATATTAAGTCATCCAGACGCAACTCCGCAGATGTGGAGGCTCCTAAAGGAGGTAAGCAACCACAATGAGTGTGGCGCTTTTTTAGCCTTGTTTTTCCTCTTTCTTATTGGGTTGGAGAAGGAAAGCAGATGTCACGCAGCAAATATGAGAAAACTTGATGATCCTCTAGTTTACATATGCCAAACGTTCCAGTACATGTCACTAAATAATTGTATAATAAATTCTCACATTGTAAGTCAGATAATCAAAGGAGGACACCCTCAGATGTCCGAAGGGCCGCGGAGCAAAGGAGATTAGTTCCTGACAATTACACCACCTGCTTCGACTTTGCCAAGCTTGTATCAAAGGCGCTGCTGATCATCCTCGGAATAGGTACCCTGCACAAACCCTTCTTGTATTTTTGATCACCAGCTAAAGCATTTGCATTGGTGTTGGTAATGAATATGAAGGGTCGAGGAACATAAACAAGATTCAGCTTAAGAAAGAAAAGCATACCTGGGCTATCCAAATAATGAAGGAACTTGTGAAGCGGACCAAGGATTACGAAAGCACTGGAGGGGACCCAAAAGAGGCAGAGGCACCTGATGATCACGGGAGCGAAGATGAAACATTGCCATACTATTTCCAGACCGGGAAAAGCAGTGCCAACCTTAGCAACAACGTCAATGACGAACAATCTGCAAACAAAAGAGAAGGGAAAAAGAAGACGGAGACCCCCCTTCTACTGGCGGCGAAAAACGGGGTGGCTGAGATGGTGGAGGAAATATTAGAGAATTTCCCGGTGGCCATCAACGACACGAACGAGGAAAAGAAGAACGCGGTGCTTCTGGCGGTGGAGAACAGGCAGCCCCATGTGTATAAGTTACTACTGGATTGGGGTTTTTTGACAGATGTGGTGTTTCGGAAGGTGGACAAAGAAGGGAACGGCGCTTTGCATCTGGCATCCAATCTGATGGGTACCAATAGTCCTTGGAAAATACCCGGCGCTGCTCTTCAAATGCAGTGGGAGATTAAGTGGTATGAGTACATTAGGGACTCGAAGCCCATTCACTATTTTCCTCGCCACAACAAAAAGGGCGAGTCAGCGCATGAAGTCTTCACTAAAACCCACAGTGATCTTCTCAAGAAGGGAGGAGAGTGGCTCACCCAAACCTCCCAGTCCTGCTCTGTAGTGGCAGCACTCATCGCCACCGTCGCCTTTACCAGCTCTGCTACGGTGCCTGGAGGAAACGACCAGCTCAAAGGGACTCCGTTGCTCGTAAACAGACCAACCTTCGACGTGTTCGTAATCGGGTCGCTCTTCGCTCTGGGCTTCTCGATCACGTCGTTGGTAATGTTCCTTGCCATTCTCACCTCCAGGTACCAGGAAAAAGACTTCCGGATGAGTCTTCCGTGGAAGCTTCTGCTGGGGTTTACGTCGCTCTTCATGTCTATCGGAGCTATGCTCATTTCTTTCTGTGCCGGTCATTTCTTCGTGCTTAAGGACAATCTCAAATACGCAGCTTTCCCTATCTACGCCCTTACTTGCCTTCCAGTGTCTTTCTTTGCCGCCGCACAGTTTTCGCTCTACTGGGATATAATGCGGGCTACTTTCATTGAGGTCCCTCTAAGGAGCTACGCCGTCGTTCCCGACTCCACCCAATCGAAACCAGCAGACGACCAGAAAGACCTAGACAACGCAAAACAAATAATTCAACTCATGAAAGACCTTAAGAAAAGCGTCGAGGAACTTAAAGCACCGGCTACTTCGAGTACCACTTCTGTAAAATAAGTTATTTTTATTGAGAAAATTTTCAGACGTCAATGTTTTTTTTATTAACTCCATTGTTTAAATTGTTCATTGTCAACCACGTCTATCATTTTTAGTCAATTGATCCAACCCGTAAAAATTAGATGTTATTAGGCTGTTTAAAATTTAAAGAAATTATGTTTTATAAATTTGAGTTACCATAAATTTCGGATAACATTTAGATTTATGACTAATCAAAATTTAATTTAATTTTTTTTAATGTATTTAATATTATAATATTAAATAATTTAAAATTACCTTATTATTTTATATAAAAGATGTGTGAGTTTTTCCTTCCTTTGGCCAACATAGAAAAAGAGAAGTAAAAGAGAGGGGGTTGAAGTCGCATAAGATTGAGTTTCGATGCTAGATTCGCATTCACGACATTTTGAGTCGATCTATAGTTTAGGAGTATTGTTTAACCGATTGATGGAGAAAATGGCAAAGAAGTGCAAGTTTCCTTGCGGATATTCACCCAAAAAGATGTTCTCAGTCAACTAATGTTCATGTCTATTCGACCGGTGGAGCATAAGTGTAACAAGCAAAAAATTTTATAAATTGTATCTTGACATATGGTGAATACTTTTGTGCCAAATTTTATGATTTTGTCATTTTGTTCATGTTGGATTAAATAACTACAATATATGTGGTTTTAAGGATGAAAGATATTCATGATTTAATTATGTTTGGGGAGTGCTGGTAGAGAGGAGGAATGCCCAATGTTGGATGAAGTGTAATGCCCCGTTTTACTTAAATTTTTTTTTTCTAAACATGTTTGACATGCTATTAAAATCATAACATAGTGGAAAACTTTGTGTCAAAAATTGTATCACCGTGTTTCTTGTGAGTTTTGTGGTAATTTCTCGTAAAGCTATCTCTTCCTCCATCTTCTTCAAGATGAGGACATCCCTAATGAAGAAATAGAAGTTTGCTAAGACCCAAGTTAGAGTGTTTTCACCATTGGAGACCATTGAAGTCAATAGACACAATTTAGGTGTCTATTCGGACCAGCTTGCATCCTTCCGTACATAACTTTTGTTCCATAGCGTATCTTCCTCTACTTTTTGGAAGGCTCCTAGTTTATTTACAAAGCACTACATGGTCCAAATTTTATGTCATTTGGATGCATACAGACCGACTTACATCATTGTACATTTTGGATCTGATTCTACCCTTGAGTGCCTACTCGGGCTAGTAGCAACCCTTTGGCCATAACTTCTTTTTTCGAACGACTTTCCTGTTGATTTTTGGAGGGGTTCATTGCCACATACTGTAATGCCACGTAGCACTAAAACCTTTTTTTTAAAACATTACATTCGTAGAAAACTAGGTCATCTAGAAAAACGTACAACACATGTTTTTATGAAAACTTCTTTTGAAATCAAAGCATAGTAAAACTCAACCTTTATTAAGTATATTTTCGTACTTTTTAAAAATCATATTGCTGGAGTCTTTAAGAAAACTCATTTAGAATTTAAACGTACTAAAACTCATCTTTTAAAATAATCAAAAACTGTCATACCTGAGATATTCAACTGCATGTAAATCTTGGAATAAGAAAAAGTAATGTTTTGGTCATTGAGAAATTGTCATACGTTATAATTGATATTATTATGATATTGGATTTATGGAGATGTGATTAATTATAATTATTAAGAATGATTTATGGGATGAATTATGAATATAATTATTTAGAATTCATATTGTTTATGTGAATAAATAATATGCTGAGCCGGCAGATGATCGTTGATTGTCAAAAACGTTAGGTGATCGGTAAATTTGGAAGCCTAATTCGCAGATGATCGAAGGAAGCTGGTGGTCGATCGTGGGCATTGAATCGATCATTCGGCATGTTGAGTGTCGGCCTAAAAATGTATGATTGATGCTCGGGAGTTTGGGGAGTCACTGGAAACCAATACGTCGTGCCTCCTCGGATTGTAACATCCCTTTTTCGTTTTTACATTTCCATATGTCCATTTCACAATTCTATAAAATTTTATCATTTAAAAACTCATTTGAAAATACTTAAAGGAAACATAAGAGAAATTACGTGGAAACATTAAACTGTTTTTCAAACAATATTATTTAAATTATTTGAATATCATAATATAAAGTCTTTAAACAATTTAAACGCTTTTATTTTTTCGTGAGCCATAACCCCCGAGGTCGATCCGTGCATGGTAACACAAGCTTGCTTCGCATCACACTTCTTCTACGTTCACTTCACTTGGATCACAATCAATACCTACATCACAGGAGGAATTATGAGTCTCTTGCCCAATAAGAGATATCAATGAAATGCAGTTGCAATGCCTATAACAACTATATATGCATATGTTTATTAGATTTATACGCTGGGTGAGAGAAACCTCTTCAGTCTCCAAACTCACCACACAGATTCGTTTCCACGTGGGAGCAACCTCTTCAGTATCCGAACTCACATAAAAATGAATCCTTTTACGTTTATGTTTATTCACAATTCTATGAGAGCAACCTCTTCGGTTTCCGAACTCACCGACCCGTTGGATGAGAAAAACCTCTTCAGTCTCCTACCTCACGTAGAAAACGCCAATTAACTTCATTATTATTCTGTGCATTGGATGGTATGCAACCCTACTTACATGCCTATATGAATGTCACACAACACTTCATATATCACAAACAAACAATATAATCAATTAACAAACAATGAGCAAGAATCATGCATCAACTATAATTTAACACTAAACATGCTATCGCTAATATGATACCAAAGCAAGAAACTAACTATAACAACCAATGTAACATGAACTATGATGCAACTATAAATAAATTCTGTAAGGACTCCTAATATCAATAAAGTGAAAATCATCATATCATTCTCTAATCTCCACAGCTTCCATTAATTTACAATAATAGGGTTATATGCACTTAACCTATTCTGCAATGTTAACAATATAGTTATTAACAATCTAGCAATAAAACTATACAATCTATTCTAATCCGCTATATTCACAAATTAATGTTCAAAGAAGAAAGTTCCTATATGGTGATGTATATTTATCAATATATTTTAATACTCTAAAATATACTGAGAGCATCCAAAGGAATAACCCAAACCCATTTCTTCATGACTGAACATTAACAGGTTGTATCATTTAACGTCCATATTATTAACAAATAAAGCAACAAATGAATATATAATCGGCAGTTTCATTCTTAAGGAGCATATTCATCAAAGGCATATATAGGTGGTAATCTATGCAGATAATAATATCAACTCAAGCCGAACTATAATCAGCAGTCCATTAGCAGGGAAGAATAACCCATTTAACATCCAGCTTATTAACAAAGAAAACTAAAATATTTTTAAAAAATACGAAAACAAACTTTCGTAGAAAAGATTGAAAAATAGTATTCATCAAAGATTGAAACGTGGCCGGAGCATTTGTTAAACTGAACGGTATGACTTTATACTCATATAAACCTTGATGAGTTTTAAATGCAATTTTGAAACAATCGGAATCACAAACCTAAATTTGGTGGTAACCTGCTCGTAAATCAATCTTAGAAAAAATTGTCGAACCAAATAGCTCATCCAATAATCATCAATAATTGGCATTGGAAAGTTATCCTTTACTATGAGAGCATTAAGTTATCTATAATCCACACAAAACCTCCATTGTCCATCTTTTTTTTAACTAGTAAAACCAGAGAAGCAAAAGAGCTATTACTGGGAGAAATAATACATGTATCCAACATCTCCTTAACAAGCCTCTCTCTTTCAGATATTTGCAAAAATGGTAACAATACGGAGCTAGTTTAAAAGGCTTTGCATCGGCCAACAATGGTATTTTGTGACCATGAGATCTCAATGGAGGCATGCTAGCTAGTGTGGTAAAAATATCCTTAAATGTATCCAACAACTTTTGAAAACATTGTGGAGTTGTTTGCTCGGTCTCTACAGTTGGAGTTGGAAGATGGATCGTAAAATAGTATTGTTGCTAAATACAGTAGGCCAAAAGAGACTGAGCAAAGATAGGTTGCACTGAAACTGGAGGAGAATGATTAGGAATTGAATAATTAATTTGATTGGAACGAAAGTGTAACTAGTTACGATGGATATCGAATGTAACAAGGCTAACTAAAGCCATCCAATCCATTCCCAGTATTATGTCACTGCCGCTTAACTGGAGAGAGCGAAGTGCAAAAGTAAACGAAAAATCCAACATAGTCCATTGAACTGGATAATAAATATGAGCACAAAAAATTGTATCACCATTAGCAATTGTAACTGGTCCTGGATTGGAAAAGTATAACTTAAAATGAAGTTGTTTAGCTAAATTCTCATCCATAAAACTGTTTGTGCTTCCACTATCAAGCAGAATGGAAACATGATGGTTACATAAAAATACTTTTAGATGAAAAGTTGAAGTAGAACTGTGACCTACTAAAGCATATAAAGAAACTTCCATGGCAGGAGAATCATCAGACGATTGATCCAAAACAACAGAATCCGTCATAACCTCCTCATCTTCAGATTGATCAACAATAATAACGCTTAAGGTTCTATTCTTGCAAACATGGCCCACAAAGTGCTTCTCATTTCATTTAAAGGATAATCCCAACCATTTCTGAGTTGAAGATTAGCTTGAGGAACTTTTTGAAATCTCACAGGAGGTTTCTCTATTACAGACTTAGGCTTCGAATTTGTTGGTAAAAAATTTTGAGTCTTATGCAAATTTGGCCATTTTGAAGAAACCAATGGCTAAGAACTTTTGGAAAACTTCTGTAGAGAAACAATCGTTGACTCCTGCAACAATGCTATCTCAATTGCATGAGCTAAATCTGTCAGTCTGTGCATTTTAACCATAGCCTTAATCTTTTTACGAAGGCCGCTTGTAAAAATAGCAATGAAAAAAGAGTTTGGCCATATAGGTAATACTGGTTGAACTTGAGCTTTGAGAAGTTCAAAACGTTCTAGATATTCTTGAACTGAACCGGTTTGAACTATTTTACTAAAGTCTCTATTACATCTTCAGTAGTGTTCTCAAAAAATCTTTGGCATAAAGCTGCCGAAAAACACTCCCACATAACCTCCTTAGTAGAATTAATCCAGCCATGAAACCAAACATCAAGCTGGTCTTTCAAGTCTAGTTCCGCAACTCCTACTTTAATAGTAGCAGGGATTTGATGAAGTTCAAAGTACCTGTTAGCTTTCTGAACCCACTCTTGCGGATTATCCTTTGAAAAGAAAGGAAAATCCAGCTTATGCGATCTTGTATGAGTCTGAAGATCTTGTCAAACAGGTTCTCTTGATCTGTGGGATGAAGAAGCTAAATCAAAAGGTAGCAAGTGCTCTAGCTGCACTTGATTTTTTCCTTTAAGCTCTACTCTAGGTAGTGCCCATTGATTCAAAACAGTCATCACTATTTCGTGTTTAGCTGAAGTATCTTGGACAAAGTTGAGCACCGTATTCTCCAATCATTCTTGCCTTGTTGATAGCTGCTTAAAAATTTATCGAGATCTTGGATTTGCGCTGAAACGGCAATGACAATTCTAATAAACTCTTGCACCTTCGAATCTAATCGTCGTAAAGAATCTTCTTGCGTTTTAGCTCTAGTCTCAGCCATAGGATCTTTTCCGCTCTGATGCACTTGTCGTGTTTCTACCTAAAAATATGAAGACTGGAAAAGTAGGAA
Source organism: Begonia loranthoides (assembly GCA_022433065.1). Taxonomy (NCBI): domain Eukaryota; kingdom Viridiplantae; phylum Streptophyta; class Magnoliopsida; order Cucurbitales; family Begoniaceae; genus Begonia; species Begonia loranthoides. The sequence continues at coordinate 3,256,407 of CM039475.1, forward strand.
GGTTTCATTTCTATTGCTGAAAGTGAAAACTACAAGAAAGAGAAGAAAAAAAAAAGAGATTACACATTTATTGAGATCTTGGATTTACGCTAAAATGGCAATGACAGTTCCGATTAACTCTTTCACCTCGGAATCCAATCGTTGTAAAGAATCTTCGTTCGTTTTAGCTCTAGTCTCGGCCATGGGATCGTTTCTGCTTTGATACCATTTGTTGTGTTCTACTTGAAAATATGAAAACTGGAAAAGTGGGAAGGTTTCGTTTCTATTGCTGAAAGTGAAAATTACAGCAAAGAGAAGGAAAACAAAAGAGATTTCACATTTCTAATTACCGGTTCTCTCAATTTTTACGACTATTTATAGTATTTTACTCTCCTCTAATTACCGGTTCTCTCAATTTTTACGACTATTTATAGTATTTTACTCTCCTCTAATTACCTTCCATATCATTTATCTTAACGTCGTCATTTCCTCAATTATAGTCATTAAGACGAACAATCCTCTTCTTCTTTGTCTTTCAGCTCTTCCAACTGTCATTGTAACACTGAGAGGGAAAAGGAGACAAAAAAGTATTTAGGGATGAAGGAAGCTCATGGTGGGAAGGATTGCGAGCAAGCGGAGGTTATAGGATCTTAGGAAGTCATAACTCTAATACCAAGTTAAAAACTCTAAGAGAGATTGCAAAAGAATGAAGAAGAAGAAGATGGTATTATTCGTACTCTGTTTTTCTTCTATTATTATTGTTAGATTTTGGTGTGACCTGAATTCTATTGGGTTAGGCCGGTGGGCCTGCATTGTAAACCTCATTTAGGGTTTTGTTTTCTCTATAAATTGATGTAAGCTAGAGTCGCAAAACTCGCGATTGTATTTTGATTTTCATAATAGATTATTCCTTTGCCTGTGGTTTTTTCCCTGTAAGGGTTTTTCCACGTAAATCTGTTGTCTCACATCATATTTTTTTTTTCGGTTATCGTTTGATTTCTAACAAATGGTATCAGATCTTTGATTCTGGGAGTTCGTGTTTCCAAGTGTAGTGAAATAAATTCACTCCGATAGATCTGCATCGAACAAGGTTTGTGTAATTTTTGGGAAAAAGATTAAAAAAATAAAAGAAATGGGAAAATTCTTTCCCCTGCCATTCGTCTTGCTCATGAGATTTGTTATCTCTATCGTCTAGCCACTGTCATAAACAATTGCCTCGTTTTTCATCTCTGTTTGAAGTTCTCCAAAGAAGTTGTGTCTCCGAACAACAAGTTCGTCATTAGAGAGGTTTTTATTTATCGTCAGTTGCCATAGATCATCTACATTGGTGTTCTCCATTCTTGTTGCCAAGCCGTTTCGATTAGAGCTACCGCAAGAGTGTCCTTTGCAAAATTGCATTGTTGCTAAAGATAAAATTTTTTTCAAAATCATTGGGATTTTCGAAAGATTTTTGGGAGATTAAATTTGATGAATTTATGACAGATTTGGAATCGCGGGAATATCTTAATCATATTCAAATAAGGTTTAAATTTTGTAATATTTGCGATTATTGTGGCGATTGGATTTGATTTGATTTTGGAGATGATTTGTTATGGTAAAATATCTGAATGTTAGATATATCTTTTGGAATCTTATGATATCCATGGTTTTCCTCTTCAATATTTTATGGTGAATATTTTATTAAAGTTAGTGATCTTTTGAACCATATATTTTGTTAAAGATTATGTTTCTGGGGCGATGAGATATTTGAATTAGATCTTCCACTTTTGAATTGAGATTCAAGATTTCGTTATGGTAAGATAACGAGAGTGGAATTTTAAAGGATTTTGAAAGACGGTTTTGATATGACAGGTCAAGTGATGAGATATATTCGCATAGATTTGACTGACTCTTTGTGGGATTTGAAGATGTCACCATCGTGGTTTACATGTTTCTAAACCAGGTCAGCATCAGTTGCTGAATTTACCCTTGAAGACTTTTATATTGGTGATTTGTATTTTTCTTTGAGACGAGCAGGCAGACCCTCGTTGCAGATCTTTTTTAAGGGTGTGGAAGAGGAAGATTTGAAGATTTAAAAATTGGTTCCTTGCATCAAAATTCGTTTCGAGATGGTGATTGTCAGAATTCAGGGTTTTGAATTCGTTTTGTTGGGTCAGGCTGACAAGCACGCACTATGGATCTCTTTTATAGAATTCATGTCAAGGTGGAGGTTATTAAATTTCGGTGTGACCCGAATTCTATTGGGCCAGGCTGGTGGGTCACATTGTAAATCTCATTTAGGGTTTTGTTTTCTCTATAAATTGTTGTAAGCTGGAGTCGCAAAACTCGCGATTGTATTTTAATCTTTATAGTAGATTATTCTTCTGCCCGTGGTTTTTTCCCTGTAAGGGTTTTTCCACGTAAATCTGTTGTTCCACATCATATTTTCTTTTTTTGGTTATCGTTCGATCTCTAACAATTATAATGGATATATTTATACAACTCTCTGTCACATGGTAGAAGATAACGGGTAGAAATTAACAGAAGTAGGAAGAAAGAGAAAACACGCATACGGCTTGTACAGACAAAGATATGATGAGCTACGCTAACGTGGAGCAAGGAAATTCCTTGGTTTTTGAAGTTCGGACAGTGGCTTTCTTCGAAGAAAGGTAGAACGTCAACCTTAAAATCAGCAAGTCTAGTTTCAATATCAATATCAATTAATTGATGTCAATTTTATCAAATTACTACGTACTTACAATAAAGTTGATAAATGTTTTGTTGTATTTAAGACCATCCGTTAACTTCTTTCCAACAACTTAGATACTCAATCTTTTCCCCTATATTGGCTCATGGCTGTGTAAATCTCCTATCTGTTTTAATATAATGTTATTTTGAACTTCAAATAGGAAGAACCTCATGCTGATAGGCTCCAATAACCAATGCAATTCGGTTATGCTAGGAGGAAAGGGAAAGGAAAGGAGCAGAGAAGATACCTTTGCTATTTTATTTTTTGATATCGTGGAAGATTGTTGGAGAGAATAGACCTTTCGAAAGTCTGATTTTGCGATTGAGTATGGTGTCTTTGGAATTGGATTATTGTTTATTAATGGGAAACTTGCAGGGTCTATATCAACATGCCTCACTCAAATAAGTTACATGAACTTGATGATCAAGGGCTACCACAAACCAAAGTCAACCCTCACAAAATCCTTCATGAATCCTACGGTGATTGAAAAACATACCATTCATGTACTTGTATCCCCTTCTTAAAAAGTGAATTAAGCTCATTTAAGCAAGCATCGAATGTTGGAAAAAACAAGCTCTTAAGACCATCAACTAAAGCCAAGACGCTCTCCATGAACTGCACGCTCGTTGCCGGAGATAGTGACCCGGTAAAGCAATGTGGCTCAAGCATTGGCTGATGTGGGCTTTAAGAATAATTCCGCATTTCAATGAAAGTGAAGATGCGAACGGGATTAAGAGAAAGGATGGTAGTGAAAACAGGCATCCAATTGCTGTAAATAATTTACTTATTTATGGTTTATAGGTGGTTTCTATTGAAGAAATTGCCCACAATACACCAATTCACTTATATATATATATATATATATATATATATATATATATATAAATGTTCTTGAGAGTGATTTTTGCTGAGAATTTTCAGAGTAAGAAAATGTTTAAGGAGAAATTCTCCTAACCTTTGATTTTGTTTAGCAAATACACCATCGTATTGAGGTTTTGGAATAAACTTTTTAAAGAACGAAAACAGTTGTCTCCGATTTCAATACAAATTGCCAGAGGTATTTTCGATTAAATTTTGCAATTCGATCTAAATGTTTTAGTTTTTTTTTATAAAGCATATTTATATCGTTTAAAATGATTTCAATTTAAACTAAAATAATAGAAAATGCTTTTTAAAATATTTGTTAGTTACAAAAGATGTAATGTTATATTTTTTTAAATATTTAACAAAAGAAAAAAAAACTCCTAATCAATGACAAATTAAATTTTAAACTAATATCTCTAATAAATAAAGTTTTTAACTATGAATAATGAATAAGACAAATTTTGCAGTCATATTTTATGTTAAAAAACATGTCTGAAACATTTGCGCTGTTTGCACCAATATGTAGACGTACGCACTTTAATTATTGGACAACTATACTAACCTGTGGACGTCTGCACTGTTCATGGGTAGGCGTGAACGCCATAGATTGGTGCGGATGTCCACAAATTAAAATGCGGACGCCACGATTAGTGAAAACGTTGGCTAATTAAAGTGCAGACATCTGCAGATTGGAGTGGACATCGGGGACACATTTTTTAACGGAAACATGACTAAAATATTTGTCTTGTTCATTTTTCATACTTCAGGATTTTATTTATTAACAAAATTAGTTTAAAATTAGGCTTGTTACTAACCTCATAGTTCAAAATTTTTTCTATTAATTATCGTATTTTTTAATAATGAATATTGCTAAACTCGGTCATCATATTTTTATTTATTTGAGTATTTTCGCATAAAATTTTCAATAGTTTTTTTTATTATTTCTCTTCCTTGTATTTGTTATATTTACCGAAATAGAAAAATATTTTTTTTTCAATTCATGACTCTAGATTTCATATTTGGACTAATTAAGTGAAAATCAAACCAATCGAAATAAAATTAACAAAGTTAGCAGCGGCACATTGATCGTCAGTTAATCAGTTTTTATTCGTATATTATAACATCAAAAGTTTGAATTAAAATCAAAATTAAGTTCCTCCAAACTTTATTCTTCTCATTTCTCAAACAATCTTTATTCTCCGTATCATACCATCAAGAGATTAACGAACACATCAAAATTCATCAAAGACTTCGATATTACATTAGGGTTTGGATTCTTCCTTCTTTTTGAACCCTCTCTTTCAAAACCAAAATTTCTCTATCATTTTAGACAACGAAAGTTCATGGTAGAATAAAAAAGTTAGTATAAGAAAGAGACCACACGTCTGTTTTTAATTATTTTAATAATTTAATTATTATTATATCCATTACAAAATAAATAAATGACACTTAGCTTCGTACATATTATTTTTTAAGTACTATTTAACCGCTTTTAACGAGTTTAAAATAAAAATAACTATAAATACCATATAATATACATCTAGGTTCGCGTATAATGCACATGATCGTTAAAATTTCTACTCTATTAAGTATTATTATAATAAACTATAGTGGGTAACGGACAATGGATAGTTTTTGGGGGATAAGTTAGAACATTACTATATCTTTATTCTTAAATACATTAAAAACAAAAGGAAAAATAATTGTGTTGAATAAGGTGTCACTTGTGACGAGACACGTTAATGTAACATTCCAACGTGATGATTTAACATGTTAACTACACAACATCAAATAAAAATGGTAACAATAAGAACAAAATCTATAAGAAAAAGTGTATGTGACAAAACTAACCTTTATATGAGTAATTGTCAATATTAATTCTTTGAATTTTGGGGTATGTGGTATTTTTAATTAACACTTTGAATTTTTTTTTTTTTTTTGGAAATTAATACTACAGACCCTATAGTTTGGAATCAGTAACATCGCAGACCTTATAGAAAATTTGCGGACAACTAAAATTCTGAACCATGGAAAAAGAATGATGTTGACCTCGCAGTCACGTTTACTGTCAAAATTTGTCGACGTTAACGCTGCAGTTTTGTTAACGCCAAGGGAGTAACAATGGATGTGTCGCAATGACGAGAGACGTTCAAGATTAATTCAACAAGAGGACGAAGGACATAAATAATCAGAGGGACATCCATCTCAAGCGAGGATGTCCATCTTGAATTGAAAGACGTATGTTTTAAGTTGAAACGACGTCGTCTTTGTTTGATTTAAGCGAGAGACGTCCGTTGTTAGTTGAGGGACGTCCGTTTTAAGATGAGAATAACGTCGTCTTTGTCCATTTTAGGCGAGGGATGTCCGTCATAGGTTGAGGGACGTCCCTCACATAAAACATATGTCAATTAAAAATATATCTAACATTGAAATGATAAATAATAAAAATAAAATTTGAAAGTATCAATTTAAAATATTCAGTTAATTTTGATTATTACCTTTTTATTTTAACTTTTGATTAATACCCTTTTGAAACCTTTGTATTCTTGCAATGTATGCAGCCAACCCACCTTCGTTGCCAAATGAAAATGGTATTTAATCGAATAAATGAAAGCTTTTGAAATGGTGGGTCCTCCTTTTTCATCACAGCTGTTTCCCTTTCGCCGTTCCCCCCATCTCACGCTGCTTCACTTTCCCCTATAAGCTTATGCACCCCCCTCCTTCCCATGCTCTGAGACTGAGAGAGAGAGAGAGACATGGCAGTAACGGTGGTATTGATGGTCCTACTACTTTCCGGGCAATCGAGCGGACGAGACCTGCGGCCGTCGGAGCATGGACTGGAGAGCCAGACATCACCGGAAGCGCCAGAAGAATCGCCAGCGATGATGTCATTCTTCGGAGGCAAACATACGACGACTTCATCCGTGCCGTTGCCGATCGCGACGAACTCAACCGACCTACCACCGCTATGGCGGAGCCACAGAGGTAGTACTGGTGGTAACGATCGGCTGAAGACGGGGATGTTAGCGGCGACCCTGGTCTGTGGGATTTCAGGTTTGGCGCTCTTACTGGCTTCTGTTTTGCTCTTCATTCTGAAGTACAAAAACCGCAGTTCAGCTTCATCTTCGTCACCATCAACACCCCCTGCTAGCATTCAGAAACAGTGAATTGGCTTGAATAATGGCTACCCATTTGTTCATCTTCATAATAATCTCAAAATTGTTAATTTTGTAGATCAGATATCAACTAGTTTACAGCTCTGCTCTTGTCACCCTTCGTAAGTAACGTTGAACTTTAGATCTAGAAATTATTAATTGTATGAGACATTTAGAATTAACAATAATTAATTATAGTTGGGTGGGAAAGTGTTACAACTCATGATAATAATATACAAAGAAGAGAAAAGCCAAGTAAGAACAAACCTAAACCTACAGGGTTCAATGACTTTACTGAATAAAGATAAGTACAATTGATAGTACATTTGATTAGCTAAAAAATACAGTTGTAAACGATTGAATGAATAATCGATAGTATTTGATCCAAATAGAGAAATGTAAAGAGAGGAAAGACAAGAAATGATTACGCTTTCTCTTTCTTCAACTTCTTTTCTTTCTTTTTCTGTGCAACACAACTCTGTTCTGGAAATAACCAGTAACATTAGTGTTTTTTATTATCATGGTGGAAGAAATTTGTTCACAATCAGTCCAGAATCAGTTTCTGGAGGAATGTCGCAATCGGCTTTCTAATCATGATCAATAATTGACTGAATTCAACACTCTTTTGAAAGAAATCAGTATCAAGTTAACGTCAATAAAATAAAGAATTGAGTAACATATTCAGAATCCTGTTAATATTCCGAGTTTGGTTTCGGTGTCGGTTCCTTGCGGTTCCGGTTCTAGTTCCAGACTCTCGGAACCAAGAACCGAACAGTCGGTTTCAAGAGGTCCGAAACCGGAACAGAAACCCGACTTGCCCAGCCCTAGTAAAGATAAACAAATTGAAAATTTTATAAATACTCCTTATAAATCATTTCGCTCAATTAAATTGTACATCACAATTTGAAAGTTTATTTATTGGAAAATAAACTGAAGTAGGTAGGGAGAAGGACATCACAATTTGAAAGTTTTGTCCAACCTATAAAAATGAAACAATGTACAAATTTATCAAAATTAATAAAACAAACTTACTGTCAAACTTTAACATAATTTTATGAATAACTAAAATATTAAATTATGAAAAATGAACGACATAAATCTTGAAATCATGATTTCCATGAAATTTAAATTTTTTTTCTGCAGTGAACCCGTACATAGACTAGTTATAGTCAATGATTTACTTTCTACATCGAAAAATAAATATTTGATGTAAAAAATACTCTTTCTACAAGAGAAATGTATCTTTTGCTACAGAGATGATATTTTTTATAGTGGAAACGTGTCTGTCGTTGTGGAAAGTAATTCCAATTCCAATCACTTGCTTTTCTCAATGAGTATTTTTTGCATTGGATACTTGTTTTCCACTGCATTAATGATATTTTCCTTGGTGGATATTTGCCTCATGTTGCATAATCTTAGTTTCCTCAACACGACCTCAACCTGATGCACAACTTCATATCACCCAATGTATCGAAATATATTCTTCTAAATATAATAATAGAACGATTTTTAATATTAAATTCGTACCTATCATTCACTGACTCAATATTGAATATCGATGAGTAGAAACAATCTAATATAGATTAGAAACATACCAATTGAGATACTGATTATTTTATAGATTGAGATTGAGATTGTATTTCACCCTCGGGTTATGCTAAGAAGGTAAGTATCTAATGTAAAAAATATCATTTCTGTTATGAAAAATATCATTTTGTGTGGCACGAAATAATAGTTAGTGTTATTTTGTTAATTCAACAAAGAAAAAGAAAATGGCAAAGGCTAAAAGAGGTATGGGACAGATGGGTTGAAGTTGGCGTCGTGGAGCAGCTGACACAATTAAATGTGTCGGCTGTTCGGGTGGCTGAATCAGCTCGATTGGGTTACAAGGGGCTAGGCCACTTTATTAATTATGCACATAACAACCCCTTATTGTCGTTTAATTTAGTGTTCCACGTAAAAAGTCAAAACAGATTGGTTTAATTTCCTTGTGCTCAAGTAGCAATGTGGCTTCAAAAGAAAGTAAATGCTCAATGTTTTAAGATTACCAATTACCGGAAGAGAGGATCATGGCATCAGGGTGACATAACTTGAGCAAACAAATTATAGGTCCAATATATGATATTTGCCTCCAATCAGCACATAAAATATAGTATAAAGTGCCTGCTACATAGAATCAATCATTGAAAATTGAGAGAGAAATGATGCTCGTTCCACAAAAATAACTAAACGAGTTGTATTCCCTTCTTCCAAGCAGAGTAATAATACCAGAGAGTCATTTAAAAATGGGATGAACTATTTACCTATTGATCAAGGGGCATCCATTCGAGCTCAACATCTATATCTCCCGATTCCACGTTCTGAAGCTTGAGTAAAACGTCCTGTTTAACCTTGCCATCTATAATATTGACAGTGCTATCCTCTTTGAGAGCGTTATCATGAGATTTCAGCCATTTTCCAATCTGCATATTCCCAAACATTCCTGCATCTCCAAATGCCATTGCCGATGTTATCATCGGTTGCAGGTCAATCTCTGCCTCTCCCATGATATCATCTGCCGAAAATGTATCGTGGTCGAACACCCGCTGCAGTTTTGTAGGTTAAATACCATTACATTGAACAAATCACTACACAAGAAATACCATTGAACAAATCTTATCAATTCAATTCAACTACAACCGGAAATAGAGATTACCAGTTTTAGCCGTTCATGTGAATATGTAATGTTTGGGGCAAACAACCCGAATGCATTTGCATATATAGTACCATTACCCGGTTGCCTAATATATTAAAAGAGCTTTACCACAGCTAACTTTATGAATTAGCAGTCCATGTACAATATTAATCCCAGTGGAAAGCCAGCTCAACAAGCATAATACTTTAATTAGTCATGTTCGATGATAAAATCAACGTCTTTATGTAAAGGTCAGAAGCTCTTTGCAAAGAAATATCTAACATGGAAAAGCGAAGTCAAGAAGAAAAATAATACACAGACTAACCAATTTTAGGGGTCCAAAATCCTGAGGCACTGACAGCATGAGTTCCTCATTCCAGATGGGATTCAAGTCGCTCTTTTTCACAGTAGTCTGAGAAGTCTAATAGAATGAACACCATACTATGTCAACTCCAAATTCATCAAAGTGAAATAAAAAGTAAAACTAGGAGATCAGGTAATTAAATTAATTTACCAAGGTAGTTAATTTGCAACAAAATCAATAGAATTATCAAAGAACCAAAGACATTGTAATATTAATATAAATCTTAGAACTGAAGTTTGTTACATTGAGATTAATTCATTTCCAACATTCTGGCTTATCATGATCCTTAAAGTGAATACTTCATTGTTAATGGGATAAACTATATAGTGACGAGAACAAATTTGAACTCCAGATCTCCTACTTTAATACCATGTTAAATTATCACTCATTTCGTGAGTTTAAGTAATTGAGTGAAATTTAATTTAATATTTTAATTTATTTCAAACATACAATGATTCACAATTTTCCTCTCCCATGCTCTTTTGTAACAGATTCAATAGTGAAAAATAATATTCTATAACTAACCTGGTTCCCAAGAGTCAAGACAACATAAGGGTCGCTTGACATCATATCCCTGATGGCCAAATTTGTGCCTTTAATCACTTTGACTTTCAGTAATCCAATAAATTCTACCATGCCTTCCTGCAACCAATCATTGGGATGAGAAAAAGCCAACAAAATCCATCAGATACTATTTTTCATCTTAACACACTACCGGTCATAGATAGCTTCCACCTAAATAGTCACTTTAGGATGTATATAATCAACAATTGTGTCCTCTATGCTAATCTCACCTCAATCACCGAGAAGGTATAAATGCAGATTACTACTTCAATCAGACGCGGTTGCAAGCCATCTGTCATGTGTCATTGAATTACATAAATGAGAGAAACTTACCGATTTCAGGGAAGAATTTGTACTGCGAAAACTATCCATCATCTTTCTAGAAAAACTTGTTTGTAGAGAACTCTTTGCTGAGTTTGTTGACAAAATTCGCAAACTAGGTTTCAAAAATTCTTGGCGCTCATATTTAGACCTACAAAAATGTAATAAGCAATAATTTCATCTATCCTATTCCCACTTACTGCTAATCCAGACTTGTAAGTTTATTACTTTCTTGTCACCAGAGAATAAGACAAAATTTAAAAGCAAGTATGAATCTGAAATGCGTAATCTCACAACAAGTGAAGAGCAAATGCAAGGATGATGCAGCATTACATTTTAAAGCAAATGTGCTGAAAGGTGAGGCCCAGTACTTATTACGTATCAAGCAAGAAAAAAAAAATTTCTAAAGAAGATCCACATAAAATGTTCCCTATGCATGAATGAACAGCACAAAAAATTGTTGGATACAAGAAATTCTAACCGGATGTATTTTGAACGATCTTCATGGCTAGCATCAGGCCTTGGTTTTGAATATCCTTCAGGAATAAAAGCTTCATATATAGCATTAGCAGAAGCATTTCCTCCAACCTCACTCATGGCATCGATTTCCTCATCAGACCAATCATCCAACGTTATTGACAGTACCTAGAAGTTTATATAAGTAAAATAAAATATACTCCCATCGTTATCTTGTCTGATACAGAAAAATATTTTTATAAAATTTAAATCAAATCAGGTTAGTGGAGAGAGAGAGAGAGAGAGAGCAATTATATGTATCTTTACAGAAAATAAACTTCTAGGCTTAGCCTACATATAAACAGGGAGTAATAGAATGTTTAGAACCAAAAGCGTTGACAACTTTCAACATTTTAAAGCTAACCACACACAAAAATCTCAAGATCATTTCAATGTTCTTTTTATTAATGATCAGGTCATGTCACATAAAGATACCTTTAGTTTCTCATGAAGAAAATAATCACATTATTTTGATGTATTAGACTTGGTTTGCTGATTGTCTCCTCTAATTTCTTGTTTATTTTCAGTTCTCAAACCTTGTTGTAGAATTAGGATAGGTATCTCTCCACCTAAGTAGCAGGCTCTAATTTAATTACAGTAAGTAGTAGTTCGTGTGAGTGCCAGGGTTCCCTGGGTATCTGTGAATAAGGCTGTTTTCGTGTCTTTGGCCAGCTGTGAATCAAGGATATAATGGATGGTCGAAAGGGACAATCCTCAGTTTTTGTCATCATTTTACCAAGAAATAAAGAAATCCACACACCGAGTCCTACTTCCTTCTGGAGACTCATCACATCTCCGAGGCATGATGATTTGATGGCCTCACAGCAATATATTTAACAATTTAAATAGGAAAAGAATGCACATTGAGCATTTACCTTTGATATATGAGTCCCAAGGCTCCTGTGAACACCACAACATTTTAAGCATATAAAAACTCCAATATTAGCTGACCTGCAAAAGTAAACCATGAAAAGAAGTTTCAATTTGAAGATATTGGTTGTATGGTACCATACACTTCATATCTTTAGTTATTCTTCAACCAAGGATCACACCAAGCAATTTGACGCACTCACTCTGAAAATCTCTTCAACTAAACTTACAGTAGTCATTTCGGATTTTCAAGAATCAAATAGAATATACTAAGATATTTCAGATTATCAAAAAAATTGAACTCACGCCCATTTGGGATCTGGGGCATGACAGTCTGCACAAAAGCGATTATCTTGCTGAAGTAACAACACTTTTAGCCTTCTTTTAGCTGCACAAAGAAAACTTGTTTATTTACTTCTGTACCACCACGCTTATTTAATTAGCAACACTATGCAGTTTCTTTTAGCCTAAGCATTGCGAGCATACCTGAGGCAGGCCTCCCGAGTTCCAATGGATGACCACTCATTGCTTAATTTATAATAAAACCATCCAAAAAAAAAGAGATTTTTCCAATAGCCTGAAAACAAATTAACATATAGGAAATGTAAAGAACCATCATCAGCAAAGGAATAAACTTTTTCCTTGAATTAATTAAGTATGAAAGCAGAGAAGAAAAAAAAAAGGTGATAAATTAAAGCATGACTATCTGATGACAGAACGACAAAATAACTCGGTGTTTGACAACAGTTCCATTGATTACAACATCAAACCAAAAAAGTTAATTAAATAAGTGGGATTTACTTAAAATTTCCTGCAGCTAATGAAGCACGGTTATTAAGCTGAGTAATGCAAACACTGCTTGGTCAGTTCAAACCATGAAAGAAATAGAAAAAATAACAGAATACGAAAAAAAAAAAACAATAAAAAGAGGTACAATTATCCTTTTTGCTCTTACCTTTCCAATATTGTCCCAGCATATAACGTCAAATATATATTCCAATCAAACGGAGCAAAACAATCTTAACCGGACACAGGAAGCAGATTACAAATGACGAACAGTTTAAGATGAAATCAATATAAGAAATGAAAATTCAGACGTTTCACACACATCAAATGATTAGGAAATTCGAAATGCCAAAAAAATCGGTGAAAAAAAAACAGAATACAATGGCATAAATATTCAGTTATCCAGCCAATCAGTGGACGAAAGAATGAAAGATCTGCATAGAGTGGAAAAAGAATTCCCACCGGCGAAAAAAGTTGATGAAAGTCCCCGCGAGAGATCGAACGTTTCAATAAACCGCCACCGGGAGAGAGAGAGAGAGGGCAGATAACATGTCTCGCGCTCTCAGAGCAACCTGCAATTGCATGTGACAAAATTGAAAATAATAATTTGTTTGATTAATTTATTACTAAAATTAATTCGATTTAGTAAAATAATCAAGATTAGGTGACGGACGGAAGTTGCCTGAGGATCAAATGGCCGGCGTGGTTGGAAGCCACGTCGGGGGCTGCTTCTTTGATTTCTCTCCTGCTAACTATTAATCATCCTATTTAATTACCAAGTTTTAATGACAAAATATTTTTTAATTTTTACAGTTTAGGAATTTTAATTTAATGTTTACAATTTTAGTTTTAATTTAAGGGTGAAAATCGGTTCGGTTCGAATCAGATAACCCAACCAAAAATAACCAAAATCTTCAATTGAATTATCGGTTTTAATTGATAAAACCCCACTAAAACCGAACCCAACCAAAATAAACCTAACCAAACATTTAACCTTCCAAAAATCAAATTCCCTTCTGCTCTCTCCGTATTTCTTCTTCAGAGTTCACAGGCTGAACTTCTGACTTCTTCCTCTTCGCGGCGAGTCTCGACTCCTACGAGCGTTGAGGCGACGAAGACAGACAGAGGGTCAACTAAGGCGAGCGCTTCGTGATTCAAACGAGAGCTGAGAGAGTGAGAGGCTACGATTTTTTTTGTCCGCAGAGGTGAGATCTTCGTGACTCAGGTATTTTTCTTTATCTCTGTTTCGATGAAAGTCTCAATCTTTCTTAATGTTTGTTGTAGTCTGTAAACATCTTGACACTGAGTCTGCGAATATGTTCAGCGTTTTTGGGTTCAAAATGCAGCTACTTAACTGTTATCACGTTGAAAATCACTGTTAGTTGATTTCTGTTGCCAAAATTTGTTGAATCACTTCAATTCTTTGTTTGATTTTCTACCTAGACCTCAATTTTTCAGATTGAATATGTTGTTTTTAGGTTTAAAAAGTTGACAACTTCAAGTTTTGTTGGGTTTGTTTAAAGGATGGTAATTGGCATCAGATTTAGCCAATATTAATTATTTCATTATGTCAAGTCTTTTCTTCACAAAAAGAAAGAGGTAGTTTTATGTTTATTGAAGCAATTGATGCAATTGATTCATGAAGATGGTTGGTCGTCTAGAAGGGTTAGCATAGTAGAAGCTTTTCACTCCTAAGTTATGAGTGTGAATTGGAAATCATTTTCATTAGGAAGGTTTCTTCTGCAGAAGGGACTTCTGTTTTAAAAAATAATCGTTTCTGTTTTAGACGAGCTTCTGTTTGTCGGTGGCGACCACTTTTAGGGTGGAGCACTTTCAGTTTTCCAGTGTCATTTGCCTTTGCTTTCTTTTAACTTCATATTTACGAAAGTAATTTTTTATAATTCATGTAATACGTCACACACACATTTTCTTCTGACCCAGCTCTCATTGATCCAACCCACTCGCTAAGCCTACGAATATGTGATGTGAAATTCCACTATGTTCCACTCATGTGCTTCCCTTAAATTTTTGAGGAGCATGGAAGAAAAGTTCTTGTTTTGTTTGTTGACCTGATATATGCTCCACTTAATGTTGTTCTATGTCTTTTGTTGTAGAACATGCTGCAGGTTTAGCTATCCGTAATTGGTTTCTTTTTTGTTGCATGAACTTAATGTTTGTTTATTTGACAGGCTATAGGATTGAAGAACCATTTGAAGAGACACTCTGTCACATAATCTAACGTTTCCACAATTTCCCTTCTGCACTATGGAGCTACCTGACGAAGACCAACTCACGACGTTTAAAAGCTTGGGGCTTTGCGACCAGTTGGTTGATGCTTGTGATAGTTTGGGCTGGAAAAAACCCTCTAAGATTCAGGCGGACGCTATTCCTCATGCTCTTGAAGGTTGACCTTCTTCTTCTTTAAAACAAGGCCATGTTTAACTTAAAAAATTTGTCGTATGAGTGTAGTTGTTCTATGGAATTCAGCTCTTCATTCATGGATTGGTCTGTGTTGTGGTATTTGATAAAATTGAGTTCACGGATTCATCTTCCCTGTGAATTTTTTTAATGCAGGAAAAGATTTAATTGGACTTGCCCAAACAGGATCTGGAAAAACAGGAGCTTTTGCTCTTCCCATATTGCAAGCTCTTTTGGATACTCCACATGCCTTTTTTGCATGTGTCCTTTCTCCTACAAGGTTTGTTTTCAGGAGATGTTATGTTTTATGAGTTCTACAATATGGAACTCAAAAAAATTATAATTTTTTTTTTGTATATTATACATTTGAGTCGTTCCTTCTCTCCAGGGAGCTTGCAATTCAGATAGGGGAGCAATTTGAAGCTCTAGGATCTGGAATTGGCCTCAAGTGTGTGGTGGTAAGCTTGTTCGGAATAATTTATTCTAACTTGGATCTCACTCTCTTACTTCCATTACTCCAAATATTAATTTAATCTGTTGCAGTGGGGCAGTGGTAAGCTTGTTTGGAATAATTTCTTTAAACTTGCATTTCGCTCTCTTAATTCTATTACCACTATTCCTAATTGAAATTTTTTGCAGATTGTTGGAGGGGTAGACATGGTGCAACAGGCCATTAACTTGGCTAAGCGGCCACACATTGTTGTAAGTGTATTCCATTGGTTCCCGCCTATACAAATAGTTATTGTTTTATTGGGGCCTTATTCTTTCAATTTTCATCTTGCACTCTGCAAAATATGGTTCTTATATGAACATTTTAGTTTTGGAACTTCATGAATTCATACATGCACATTTGGCTATATTATTCTGTTTAACTATTGTCCTTCCAAAGTGCTATATTATTTCAAGGTTACTTAGCTTCAATTTGTTTTTCTGCTACCCTTATTTCACCTCTGTATAGATATAGTGTTGATGATCCTACTTAATTGACTCATCTGTCTTGGGAAAAAAAGTTAAATGGTGTACCTCAATAGCTTGACTATTGACCATGTTAGAGTTTTGCTATGCTGAGTTTTCAAGTTACTTTTTAGTTTGAAAGATAATAATCGATATTGATATCCATAAGGTGTAAATTTTGAAACCTTTGTAACATATTTATTTATCCACGCCTTGTAAAACTATGATTTGAGAAGCGTAATTTGGTGAGGCGACATTATTGACTTAGTAGTGTGATAATGATTTTTTAGTCTGGTTGAGTCCATATCCTTTCACGCCATATCCTAGGTCATGAATATAATTGCAAGCGCTAAGTATTTTGTTTGTACTAGGTGAAAACAAAACTATATCAGTATTTAGTTAGAAAGCATTACGAAAGTAATTTTTTGTAATTCATGTAATATGTTTTTCTCATGGTGGATTTAACTTTACTTCATTCTATCAAAGGTAGGGACACCTGGGCGACTTGTGGATCACCTATCCAATACGAAAGGGTTTTCTCTTCGTACATTAAAATATTTGGTGAGACCTCTTTACTGTTTATTGCGTTTTCGATTCTCTTCTGTAGCATAGCAAAAGTGAGTTGAATGGATTACTGTTATTGTGTAGCTTGCTCTAACACCCATTGGAGTTTGGAATTTCTAAATTGAAGAAGTCTTTTTACGAATAGTTTTCAAAGAAGTAGAAAGCCAAGTTTACCATAATGATGTGACAAGATTTGTGAATGCATCACTATGTTTGTTTACAGAGTTTTCATTGGTATTAAAAGAAGTATATTGAGAAAAATGTTCGCAAGAGGCGAGAGCTATAAACTTACTCATCTCCTCAAAAAACTCTACAAGAAAGCTCGAAGATACTTGTGATCCATCACAGCTCAAGCATTACCTAAATACAAGATTTTACTTTCATAAAATCTCCCAAAAAATACCCTATATATTTCTATTGTCTCAAAAAGCTTCCCAACTTCTTGTTTTCTCCACCAAAACCTCTTCATTCCCTTGATTTAGCCATCACCCAATACTCCCTTGCCTTTCCTAAATATAAGACCATAATACGGTTTGAGATCACAATGGAGAAGAGGATGATTGGTTTACTCATCTCTTTAAACACAGAGGACATCTATTCAAGAAAGTTACTAATCCTTTCAAACTGTCTGTTGGTAAGATCATGGAACACAAATAGATGTCTATATGTGATAGCTACTTGAATTTTTCTCATTTTGGGATAGAATATAGATGACAAACTTTATGGGATTGTGCTTGTTTGTTACTATAAATATTTTCTTCATCATTTTCTACTTCGTTGAGGACTAATCTGTTTACCTTTCTGGTGTAGGTTCTAGATGAGGCAGACAGGCTGTTGAATGAAGACTTTGAGAAATCTATTGATGAAATTTTGAATGTCATTCCTCGAGAGAGGAGAACATATTTATTTTCTGCTACGATGACAAAGAAGGTATATTTATTTCTTTTTATCCTAACAAAAATCATGTGAGTAATTTGACACTGGAATCTTGTACATTTTTTTGCTCATACAATTCTTGTTTAATACAAGTCTTTTGCTTTCCTTAACTATTGAAACCATTAGGCATGATCTCCTAAAAGGTGACCATCACTTCTTAAATTGTATTTTTAGTTGATTTTTCTTTTTCTGCTTTTGCTAAGTTGTATTTATGTCCTTTCTGATTCAAGATAAATGTGATGTGTGCTGATCCATGTTAGTTTTCTTTCCCTTATAAAATTGTTATTTTCTTGATGATAGTCCGACTAGAAACTTTAAATAGTTGGGGTTGTGGATGAAAACCTAGTTTAGTTTTAATTTTAAATTTTGATCATGATATCTTGTTGCAGGTGCGGAAGCTTCAAAGAGCTTGCCTGAGGAATCCTGTGAAGGTGTGAATTATGGTCATTATAAAAGAAAAACGAATTATGCTATGCATCCATGTAATTTTTTATTTATATTCAGATTTATCCAGTGAAAGATTCCTTTTTTTTCATTGCACTTTCAGATTGAGGCAGCAAGCAAGTATTCTACTGTTGACACACTGAAGCAACAATACTGTTTTATCCCTGCTAAGTTCAAGGTTTTTCTCTTGTTCCCAAATTACTGTAAAGATGCTTCCAAAAGTTCTTTTTAGAGTTTAAATGCATAAGCGTTTTTATAATGTCTTTTTTATTGCCCCGTTGTATGGTAATCCATGCGATCTACTATATTTATCACTTAATTATGTTTTTGCTTAATGGATCTAAGCAACTTTGAACTGTATCAGGAGGGGGATTTACTTGGAAAAAAAAATTTAGGAACTTATGTGATAACTAAGAACTAAAAACACCCTAAATTTGATGTCGGCTCAAAACCCTGGGTGAAGTTTGAAAAACAAACTGATTAGCTTCAGAGGATATAGCATTTTTCTTTATAAGAACCCAAACTTGAGCATGAGTAATGTGTTTTGAATTTAATTTCATTTTTTTATGAGTTGATAATATTAGAAGGCAATCTTGATTGGGTAAAATTAGTCATTTTCATTTGATTTCTGAGGAATTTACTAGTTTCACTCTTATGGTGTTGTACTAAACATTTACTGTGCTTTCAGGATTGTTATCTTGTCTATATTCTTACTGAAATGTCTGGATGCACTTCAATGGTTTTCACTCGAACATGTGATGCAACTCGTCTTTTGGCTTTGGTTCTCCGGAATCTTGGCCTGCGAGCCATTCCGATCAGTGGTCAAATGAGTCAGGTTTATATTGAGATTGACCTGAAGAATGAAAAGTAACAGTTTCTCTTGTTGCCTAAGCTGATCTTAATTTGTGGGTAAAATTTTCAAACAGGCGAAGAGGCTGGGTGCCCTAAATAAATTCAAGGCTGGAGAGTGTAATGTTCTTATCTGCACAGATGTGGCAAGTAGGGGACTGGATATCCCATCTGTTGATATGGTTATCAATTATGATATCCCTTCAAACTCCAAGGTCAGTGGATGATATTATCAAGTATCTACATGAGATCTTGTCTTTTACTTTACTCCATTTCAGTAAATATTATATCCAACTTTCAAGGAAGTAGGTTTTGACCATGTCAAATGAAAAGCTGGTATTAATGTTCGTCCAAAGATCACTTTAGCTCTACTGTCATCAATGATTGAATTTGATATAATACACCAATCTGGAAGTGCATTTTCCAGGAAAGGAAACAACAGAAACTGTTTATTTCACCCTTCTTCTCATTTTGAAATTTCATCATTTTTTGGGAACAGGATTATATCCACAGAGTGGGAAGAACTGCTCGTGCAGGCAGATCTGGGGTGGCCATCTCCCTGGTAAATCAGTATGAAGTGGAGTGGTATAAGCAGATAGAAAAGCTTATTGGTAGGAAACATAGACGCGGTTGTGCAGTTAAGCATTTCAAGAAAGTGTCGGCTGAACTAATGGTTTTTCAAATGTTTTAGGCAAGGAGTTGCCGCAGTTTCAGGCTGAAGAAGAGGAAGTTATGCTATTGTTGGAGCGTGTGACAGAAGCCAAAAGAATATCTCAAATGGTAAACTCGGTGCAGGGTTGGTTTGAAATATTGTACTCATTTGCTTAAGCTGATTGGTCGAACTGTTTTCAGAAAATAAAAGAAAGTGGTGGGAAAAAGAAGAGGAAAGGTGGGGGAGATGATGATGGTGATGATGTTGACAAATATCTGGGCCTCAACAGTGGGAAGTCGTCTAAGAAAGTCAAAAGAAAGTGAAGTAAGCACCCACCCGTCTTCAAATTTTTTGTTAGGTCTGCGTACATTTATTTGTAGCATTTGCCAGTTGAGTGAGGATCAGATAGGTTGCTTATGTGATCTTGCTCCCTAATATTATAATTATTATTTATTTTTGTGGTGATTTATATTATAGCAGTTGATCCGTGATTTTTTACCATGTTTTTCTCACTCGTTTAAGAAGGCATTGCTGTTTGTGCTTTGGTTGAATCTTTCATCTTTAAAAGTCCAAAGCCATGTCTTTCCAGCAGGTGCGAGCCTGGTATTATGGTCCAAACCCAGCTTTGTAAAATATCGAAGGCCACTCCCAGCCCACAGAAAAAGGTCCAATTACAGCCCAGCAGGAAAATTGGAAGCACAGAATGTCGACCAAGTCCACCCTGGTTTAATGGTCCAAGTCTTCATTTTTCCTTTCTTTGGAAATTCCACTTTGGTTTCCAGTTCCAATGCGACGTTAATCAAAACAATTATTGAAAATCGATTATTTTATGCGTTGACACCGGATCAACTCTCTATTTTGTTCAGAAATATGTTTTACATAAATGGGAAAAATTAGAAAAACTTCTTAGAATTATTATTACTGAAAAATCCGTCTATAAAATTTGATTTATAGGCCAAAAGATTACTCTTACTATTGCATGATTTTCTTTTATTGCTAAAATTATCTATTTACATGATTTTGGCGTTGATATCATTATCGGTAATAATTTTTTAAAACTATATCAATCTTTTATTCAATGACTTCGCATTATTTATCACTTTCCCTAAGTGGGAAGATGTCCCTAAAACACAAATTACGACAAGAATAATTACTCAAAATGAGGTAATCAAAGTAATGGCCCAAGATATTTTAGATAATATACAATTTTTTTATATCACAAATAAGATTTTAGAAAATAAATTAGATCAAATATGTAGTGATAATCTCCTTGATCAAATCAAAAATACAAATACTGAAGAAATAGTAATTAAACTTAAAAATCCTTTAGCTGAAATTAACATACCAAATCAAATACTTTATGGTATTAGAGACATCGAAGAATTCAAAATAGAATGTAAGAATCTTTTAAATTTAGGTATTATTAGATAGAGTAATAGTCCACATAGTGCACTAGCCTTTTATGTGAAAAATAAAAATAAGATAAAACGAGGAAAACGTAGAATGATAATTAATTATAAAATGATGAATCATGAGACTATTGATGACAGCTACAAATTACCCAAAAAAATATATATTTTAAAAAAATTAAAAGGACATAATTTATTCAGTACTATAGACTCAAAATCTGGCTATTGACAACTTAGACTAGTAGAAGAAACAAAAAAGTTAACAACCTTTAGTTGTCCTCCACAAAAACAATACAAGTGGAATGTTTTACCATTTGGACTAAAACAAGAATCGTCAATGTTTCAAAAATTTATGGATAAAAATTTAGAATGATTAGAAAAAATGTGTCTAGCATATATAGATGATATTATTATCTTTACTCTAGGTACAGAAGAAAATCACATTCAAGCAGTAATAGAAGTCCTTGAACGATGTAAAGAGAAATGACTAGTTATTTCTAAAACAAAATCCAAATTACTACAAACGGAAGTTGAATATTTAGGTTTAAAAATAAATAATAATGGTGAAATACATTTAACTTCTAACATTCAAGAAAAATTAAATAAGTTTCTTGATAAATTGTAAGACAGAAAACAAATATAATGGTTTTTAGGATGTTTAAATTATATCGCCGAACAAGGATTTTTAAAAAAGTTAGCAAAGAAAGAAAACAATTGCAAAGGAAAATTTCTGAAAAAATAAAATGGATTTGGATAGAACAGGACATGGAACTAGTAAAAATTATTAAAGAAAAATGCAAAATACTTCCAACATTATATAACCCACATGAAAATGATTTTCTTATAATAGACTCTGACACTTCTGAAGACATATGGGCATGATGTATGTTGGCCATTATCAATGGCAAATAGATTCTTAATCTTAATCTTGTAGGTAATCCAAGAGGTCAAGAAGTACTAAATATAAGATTACAATCTGATACAGGATTAAAATTTGATAGATAATCAAAATTTGAAATAGAGCATTTGCTCAAAACTGAAAAATATCCAGTAAAGTTATGCAAATACTTTTCTAGAACATTTTCAACTAGAGAACAGAACTACTCTATTCAAGAACTAGAGACATTTGTTTGTCTCAAAGTGTTAAAAAAATGGAAAATCAAATTATTGGGAACAAGATTTGAATTAAGAACAAATTCGAAATATTTAACAGAATTCTGGAAATACAAGTTACAGGAGGACTACCAAAAAGGACGACTGATCAAGTGGCAGTTACATCTCCACCAATATCAACCGTACATCAAATATATCAAATATGATAAGAACAGTTTTGCAGATACTTTAACCAGAGAGTTGAAACAATTATGAAGATTTGAATTCCTCTTATTCAAACATCATGGACTGAATATTACATCAGTGAGGAAGAAATAGCACAACTACTCTCCAATCCTCAAGATCTCATCGAATACACTCAAGCACCAGGCGAAAGACAACAGGAATTATTCTATGAATATCTCTTAATCAAGAAGAATTATGATGAAGCTTACAAAAAATTTGGCCCCAGATATCATCTTAGATTTAAAGCATGAAGACAAGTCAAAGAAATCAAGATTTCAGCATTCGACTCATTTGATATTAATCATTTGGTCCATACCAACCAAAACACATATATTGATTGTTTAATCTCAATGACAAAAAGAGGCAACTCATGGGCTATTAAAGGAGTAATCACAGATGCTATCAGAAACTTTATCAATGTCAGATCATCATTTGAAGCAAGTTACAAGTATAATGAATATCTTGCGTCATGTAAATTATTCTATATGAAGAAAAAGAAGATAGCCGAAAAACAAAGAAAAGAACAAATAGTATTAAATGACTACAGTCATCCGGAAACATATGGCCTCTTTGAAGAAAAAGAAAAATACGCACTCAAGAGCACGTGAAATACAAATGGAGAATCAAATCAAGCAGAAGCATCTTCTGACATCAACAAGCATTAGGACAAAGAACAAAGCATCTAATAATGGAGTATTACTTTTTCAAAAGAAACGCACATGGCAAAAGCATCATATAATGGATATAATGGAGCATGCAGAAGAATCTCTGACAACACATCAAACCACTATCAAAACTAGTTTGTCTATATGTAATAATTAAAGTTTTCTTTAGTTTGTTTTAATAAAGTTTGCAATGTAAATTATTGTACAAACGATTCCACTTGTCTGGAATCGTTAAAGGTTTGTTGGAATATGATCCCCTTCCACTATAAATAAGAGTCTCTCATTTTGAGAGAACTCAGAGGTTAATAGAAAGGTTTTATTTCCACTCAAAAGTACTTTGGAAGCAATTCCTAGAGAGTACTAATTCTTGAGGTAATACTCTGGAGGGGTCGTGATCCTTGAGGTAATACTCTGAAGGGACCAAAAGAATTAATCTACCACAACCAACCAGGTATTTTTAGATTTTTTTATAATGTTTGATCATATATCATCTTTTATTACTACTATGTTTGAATCATATGAAGAAAATGAAAATTTAGGATATAAGATTTCTAATGATTGCGGAATAGTTAAGTTGACACTAATAGTAGATCTATAATATATCTAATGATTACACATAAGACTAATAAGAACAAATGATAAAATAAGGACAAATAAGAATAATAGAGACAATGATACTATGTAAATGGTGAATAATTCAATGATGGCACAATTTCTTGCGGACAATCTTGTAATATACGTTTTAATCTATACAAAAATCGTTCAAATGCTAAATACTCTTGTCTAATATATTCTATTGATTCAGAGTCTGAATCATATTCCTCTTGTATTCTATTATTGAGTTCTTCAAGGAATTCTTCTAAGTATTTGATGATATAATCTATAAAATATTATAATTCTTGTTTATTGTAGAAATTAATTCTTTCTAATTTATTGATGACACTTGTACATAAACTACTTGTCATAATTATTATTATTATTATTAATTTATTTTTGTACTTAAAGTCTTTATTGTTTTGCGTAAGGTTTGTAGAGTTTGTTCATCATCTTCTATAGATTTTTATTTTTGAATTAAGGAAATTGATTCATTTATTTGTAATGATAATTTATTAAAAAGGGAGTGTCGGGGGAATTCATATGGTATGAAGTTAGATGAACTTGATTCAGAGTAAGACATACTTCTCATTGGTCGTCTATTATCTGTTATGAATTTTTGTTTTTTGTTAAATAATCTAGGTTGCATTTTTAATTTTAATAGTGGTTTGAATAATTTATCTATTGATATTTTGTCATCTTGCCTAAAGGTTAAACTATGATGACTGTTGGTTAGAGTATAATTAATTTTATAACTAATTGTAAAAGGATGATTTTTTTCTTTCATAAAATTTTTCCTTTTTAGCTCATATCTTAATGTGATAGATCTGTTTAAATTTTGATCTTTTAAACTGAGTTCTAATTGTATATTTATATCAAACTTAATTTTTCCTTGAGATAAGTTTTCTAAATCTCGTGCTATAATACATTCTTCATTATTAAGAATTTTATAATCTCTTATTTATAATTCTATCGGTGTGTTAATACCTTCCATGAATGCACTTTTAAATAGAATTTAAATAGTACTACAATGTATATAAGATATTTTAATTCTATCTGATGTTTCCATTTATCTAATCGTTCTAAAATTTGTTGTTTATTAATGATATGGATTATAATATCTCCTTTAGTAGACTCGATTGGAATTGCTTCTTCTCCAACCATTATTTCATAGTTTATTATATTTGTTCGGGATATTCTTTGTTTAATATTTTCGAATAACGATATGTCAAAATTATACTTTTCTGATAATGATAAATCAATTTTCTTAATATTTTTTACATCAATGATACCATGAATAATAGAGACAATGATACTATGTAAATAGTGAATAATTCCATGATGGCACAATTTCTTACGGACAATCTTGTAATTGTTCTTGTAATATACGTTTTAATCTATACAAAAATCGTTCAAATGCTAAATACTTTTGTCTAAATATTCTATTGTTTCAGAGTCTGAATTGTATTCCTCTTATATTCTATTATTGAGTTCTTCAAGGAATTATTCTAAGTATTTGATGATATAATCTATAAAATATTGTACTTCTTGTTTATTGTAGAAATTAATTCTTTCTAATTTATTCATGACACTTGTACATAAACTGCTTGTCATAATTATTTTTTTTTTTAATTTATTTTTGTACTTAAAGTCCTTATTATTTTGTGTAATGTTTGTAGAGTTTGTTCATCATCTTCTATAGATTTTTCTTTTTGAATTAAGGGAATTGATTCATTTATTTGTAATGATGATTTATTAAATAAGGAGTGTCGGGGGAATTCATATGGTATGAAGTTAGATGAACTTGATTCAGAGTAAGACATACTTCTTATTGGTCATCTGGCATTTGTTATGAATTTTGTGTTTTGTTAAATAATCTAGGTTGCGTTTCTAATTTTAATAGTGGTTTGAATAAATATTTTGTCATGTGGCCTAAAGGTTAAACTATGATGACTGTTGGTTAGAGCATAATTAATTTTATAAGTAATGGTAAAATGATGATTTTTTTCTTTCATAAAATTTTTTCTTTTTAGCTCATATCTTAATGTGATAGATCTGTTTAAATCTTGATCTTTTGAACTGAGTCTTAATTGTATATTTATATCAAACTTAATTTTTTCTTGAGATAAATTTCCTAAACCTCGTGCTATAATACATTCTTCATTATTAAAAATTCTATCATCTCTTATTTCTAATTCAATCAGTATGTTAATACCTTCCATGAATGTACTTTTAAATAGAATTTGAATAGTTCTACAATGTATACAATAGATTTTAATTCGATCTGATATTTCCATTTTATCTAATCGTTCTAAAATTTGTTATTTATTAATGATAGAGATTATAATATCTCCTTTAGTAGATTCGATTGGAATTGCTTCTTCTCTGACTATTGTTCCATAGTTTATTATATTTGTTTGGGATATTCTTTGTTTAATATTGTCGAATAACGATATGTCAAAATTATACTTTTCTGATAATGATAAATCAGTTTTCCTAATCTTTTTTACATTGATGATACCATGAAACATATATCCTAAATTTTCATTTTCTTCATATGATTCAAACATAATAGTAATAGAAGATGATATATAATCGGACATTATAAAAAAAATATAAAAATACCTAGTTGGTTGTTGTAGATTAATTCTTTTGATCCCTCCACATCGATGATACCATGAAACATATATCCTAAATTTTCATTTTCTTCATATGATTCAAACATAGTAGTAATAGAAGATGATATATAATCAGACATTATAAAAAAATATAAAAATACCTGGTTGGTTGTTGTAGATTAATTCTTTTGATCCCTCTAGAGTATTACCTCAAGGATCACGAACCCTCCAGAAGATTACCTCAAGGATCAGTACTCTCCAGAAATTGCTTCCAAAGTACTTTTGAGAGGAAAGAAAACATTTCTATTAACCTCTGAATTCTCTCAAAACGAGAGACTCTTATTTATAGTGGAAGGGGGTCAGTCTTCCTATAAACCCTTAACGATCCCAGACAAGTGGAATCGTTTGTACAATAATTTACATTGCAAACTTTATTAAAGCAAACTAAAGCAAACTTTAATTATTACATATAGACAAACTACTTTTGATAGTGGTTTGATGAGTAGTCAGAGATTCTTCTGCATGCTCCATTATATGATGTTTTTGCCATGTGCGTCTCTGCATTATTCTCTTAAATAGTGATGCTCCTATTAGTAGATGCTTCTTGTATGGATGTTCTTGTTCGTCAGGATGCTTTTAGTGATGCTTTTGGATACTCCATTATGTAATGCTTTTCCTTCTTGGTGTCAGAAAGATGCTTTGTTGCAACCCTTGCTGCTATTACTGCTACTAAGTCTCTCTGTGTACAATGAATGCAGTGATGATCATCATTGCCTTTAATTAGTTGGCATAGTTGTTTTCTAATGCGTTCTGACAGTTGTTGTAATGGTCGTCCCAAATCATAAAAATTACGTTCGAAAGATGCTAATGCGCTGAGTTCTTCGTGGGATATGGTATTGTAACCATGAGAATATATCACTAGAGTAGTACTAACATAATTGATCTTAGTAGTGCTTTCGGGATAGATCTATTGGCTTTGATAGAATATTCCTGCAAGTAATTTTGCTCTCATATCATCAGAAATAATAAAATCCTCATATGCGTCTCGTGTCGGGTAGTCTTGATTGGATACGCCTAAGATGGCAATGGATAAAAATGGTATGATTAATTCACCATTGGATTCATTGAATAGTGGATAAAAAGAATTCTGAGAAAAATCTCTCGTCCTTTATTGAATTTATCAAAATAATTTCTAATTACTTGTCTGATTATTGGATAGAAATTCATGGTCGTATAAATTTCTTGGTAGTTTACTATAGTGTCCCAATATTTCTGAAATTTTTTCAGTTTGACCTCTTTCAATTTCTCCTTTGATTTAGTAGTTGGAATTCATCCGATTATCTCCATCTTAGGTGTTACGAAACTTTTGACTGGACTTTTTTGAGCTACTTCTTTGTATGATTCATTAAGAGCTTTTTGTGCTTCATCCTTGGTTTTGTAAGATTTATGAATCACTCTTTTTCTAATAATATGTTGTGATGCAATTCCCCAATTATTGTAAATACCCTTGAATGGTCCAGTAAATATAACATACTATTTTTTAATCGTTTTAGCTTCATCTATTGTCTTTTGTCCGTTGAGTCCTGTCGCAGATATACTTTCTTCTTCCTTTTCAACTTGATTTGACCATAATTCTTTTGATAACAGTTCGGATGTAGTCGTCGTAACTAATGCTGATAATGTGCTTATGGTATGACTATGTAACAACTCGGATTTTCGTAAATCATTTAAATGGCGTAAAAATTTGAAACTTCTTTCTTTTTAAAACAAAACGTATTAAAGTGCGTAAATCCGAATCGCTACCAACTCTTTCTTAAAACTCGTCGTGAAAACCAACTTTTTAAATATGCGGAAGCGTAAATATTGTAAGGAAAAATCATCTATTTAAAGTCTTTTCAGAGGCGTTATAAAATAACCATTTGTAAATCGTGGCGGAAGCGTAAGAAATCTTAAGGAAATACTAAGCAATTCAAACATTACGTCTATCAAATAAAAGTATTATATCTATCAAATAAATCTTGACCATTACTTCATTGATTCAATACCGTTTACTTGCCTTTAACTTCGTTGATTCATAACTGTTTACTTTCCTTTGTCTTTGCCTTTCCAGCCCGAATCCTCTGCGTGCGAAATCATCCATCTCTGCCTCATTATGCGTTTCTCATCTTCTTCTTATTCGTTTACTATCTGTTCGTCATTGTACCTACACCACAAGTAAGGACGTGAGCTTCCGCCCAGTAAGGAGATGGGGGAAAACAATTATGCATTTCTCTCTTTAGTTCTTCTTGGAATGGGGGCCACCCCAAACCAATTCTTTCATTACATTCGTTTTCGTTGTTCGTTTTTCTTCTTTCGTTCTTTACTCGTACATCGAGCTGGAGATTGAGGGTTTTCCTTTGAGATGACATAGCTGTACGGAATCTAACTTCCTGTGTGCATACTAGTCCCTTTCCCGACTTGGTAATGGTGTATCCTAGCAGCTAGGCTAGATCTGGACTACCCATCTACCTCAACTCCCTATTTCCGACATATACTCGCCTTTAGGGTTCTTTCTTTGTCAGGCATATACTCGCCTTTAGGGTTCTTTCTTTTTCCTCACTCATGAATGTGGGTACCATCCTAAAGGTTACCCCCTAGTTGGTTTCTATTATCATGAAACTTAATCCATAAAACTTACATTGAATCACAACAATTGAATGCATATAGAATCACAATAATTGATTGCGTATATGAAAATAAGAAACTTTATAATATTGAATTCTAACAGTGACTAATACAATATAACAAGCAAGTAACGTACGACAACTAAACATGCTCATTAAACTAAGTTGAAAACATGCTGAATGAATCTATATAACTAAAAGGTTTCTATCCAGAACCAAGAAATAACATTTAAATAAAATAGGGAAAATCCGAAATGACTTATAACGATTCATATATCTTAACTCTTTAAACCCTTTTTGGCTTCTTTTGTTTAGTTAAGTAAACCTTTTTCCTTCATTTGTTTAGTTAACTAAACTTTTTTCCTTAGAGAACTCATCATTTATTCTTACTCATCACCCGTCCTCATTTTCAATTCATCATTCTCTACCTTTCCACTATTTCTTCATGCATCACAATACTCATTTATCAATTAATAACTTCTACATGACTATTCTGCAATATTTCGTTCAATTAAATCCTACTCTAAATCAAGTTTAACAGAAAACTTACATACAACAATCATGCTTACATCTTGCATTTAGCCAACAAGAATCTAACTACTAAACATACTCTTTTCATGGACAACATAATTATGTTAATACCCGATTTCATGCTTAGCCCAGATGTGTACTTAGCCAGTTTACATGCTCAAGTGTTGACATTGTTAATTAACATGATAGTTATACATGGTTAAGTAGGTGGACATGCTAATTAATTCATTACATGAAATCTCTTGCTTGATTTATGCTTACACTTAATTTCATAAGTTATCATGCAATGGCAGTAAATTATTTATATGCGTAAGGAATTAAAATGATAGCTACATACCAAGTAAATATTCAATAGCTCTTTAGCTTACTTTCATCTTTAGCTTTCTTTCATACCTTCGATCACTTAAGCATTTTCATCACATAATGTGACTCTTTCATACTTTACATAATAACTTATCATTTACTCGTCCCACTTTCGTACCATCATCCCTTCATTTATCACATAATGCAACATAAAACAAAGTTGAACATCAAAAGGAAGATATCACAAATTCACAATAATTCTACAGAACATCTAACAACTATCAACATTCATTTTAAGAACACTAACTCTAACTCACACACACTTTACTTGGGTGTAGGGCCTCCTCTGGCCAAGACAACCCATTCCTTACCTCAATCTTTAATGCAAGGTTGGCGCTACATTCTTATCATCTTCCTCTTTCTGACACCTTCACAATCAACACATTTCATTATCAACGTGCATAACACTATCCAAATATAGCATTTCCATATATTTCAATATTCAGAGTCCCTATCTAACATATTTGAAGTCCAACAAGGGCATCATCACAAAAAATCTCATCCAGATCCATTTCCTTCAACATTTCTCACAACCCAACATTTCTTCTTTACTAATCATTTATGAAAAGTCAAATATCCATTTACATAGTTAAAAGCATAACTTAACAGGTTATTACTCTAATAAAATTATCCTTCATATCATAAAAAAGGCATACATAACATCTCCTGAATACCACACGACTTCCCTTTTATTGACCACAAAATAATCAATCCTAACAGTTGAGTATCACAATTAATATTCTACTCCAAATTGCAACTTAACAATAATTATCCAGGGTGTTTATCCAGCAACCTAATCCAACAGGGCATAAACTTCTCATAGCAAACTTAAATCCAAAACAACAACAGTATTCAAAATTACCAAGGCTAAATTGTAATCTGTTCAACATAGTGAAATCTATAAAATTCCATAACATAATCTCAGTTATTTCAAAGGCAATATGAAAACAAGACATTATGTCCAAGCTATATAACATGTCAATCTGAAGCCCACAATAGACAGAGAGCATTAGGCATAATCTATCAATACCATTAACTCCCAACAGGAAATCCTTTATTCCACAATACAGAACTACAACCAAAGTTGGACTAAACTTTAGAGAAGAAATCTCACCATCAGGACAAGGCAGACCCGAGCATCAAGAAGCTTCACCTCTCAGCCTCAGAATTCTCCAGAGAAGACACACTCGGCTTCTAGGAGAGAATCACCCAAGCTCACCTCTAGCCATTCCCATTTCTCTTCTGCAAGTCTTCTGCCTTTATAAAAAAACAAACACTCGACAGCTTTGAATTACTCACTCGACAAATCCATAACTCCTCACCTGTAGGCAGCTGTGCCATTAATCGTGCAGTATAGTGTCGGCAAGAACAATCCAGCTGGAAGGTGGGCCACCCAATCTTGCTCCCCATCGTGAGTGTCGGCAGAACACCACAGAACCGAACTTGCTCCAGCCGGTCCCTTCGCGAACCGAGTCCCCAGTGAACCGAAGTCATTCATCGCCATCGATCGCTGCCTCCTCGCCATAGCCCGCGAGCTGGTGCCTTCGTCGTCGCCAGCACCGCGTCGTCGCCATTCCGACATCACCGGCCACAAGAAATCGCGCCTCGCCTGTCGCCAAATCCGGCGACTCGCACCAACATCGATGACCCAAGCTCCAACCTGCGACACCCGACACTCCAACCGTCGCTAGTCACTCAATCGTCGGACCCAAGCTCGCCGTCACTCAATCGACGACCGAAGCTCCAACCCGCGACGACCCAAGCTTCAACCCGCGACGCCCCAAGCTCCAACCGTCACTAGTCACTCAATTATTGGATAATAATTAGTATTAACTAAAAAGAGAATTATGGATTGGACCGACTTGGTTCGGCTCGATCCGAAAGATTAAGTTTGGCTAGGTTTTCTTTTAATTAAAAGAGAAAATGAGAATTATGGAGGATTTATGGGATAAATTAGAATTAGAATAGATGTTGATTTAATTAATTAAATTATTTTGTTGGGATAAATTAATTAGAGAGAATAATTAAAAATGGAAAAATATAAGGGGATTAATTAGGATTGGGTTAAAGAAAATTTAAAAGAGAGATATGTGGAGATGCTGTCGGTAGCAGAGAGAAAGTGAAGTGGGTGATTAAAGAAATAAGATGGAGAGAGTGAAGTGAGATATTAAAATAGAGGATTAAAGTAAGAGAAAGTAGTTTAAAATGAGAAGAAAGAAGACACGTAAGAAGAAAGAGAAATGATTTGAGGAGAAGAGAAGATGAAATGATGTGGGTGAAATAAAATAAAAAAAATGAGGAGATTAAAATATATATATAAAAGAGAAAATGGAGGGAGAGAATAGAAGAAATGACAAAACAAGAATAAGAATAATTAAAATAGAAGGGAGAGAGAATGGAGAGAGAATAGAAGAAATGACATAACAAGGACAAGAATAATTAAAATAAAAGGAAGAGAGAATAGAGAGAATAAAAGAAATGACAAAACAAGAACATGAATAATTAAAAGGGAGAGAGAATATAATTATTTAAAAATACAAAGGAGAAAGACGCGTGCATAGTATTGAAGGATGAGTGAAGTAGTAAAATAAGAAAATAAATTAAGAGATCAGATAGCTCGTCGCATAGCGAGTTAATATTCAATCTCTTGGCAGCGAAAGTCGCCCCCCTACAGGTCTGGACCACTAGGGGAGCCGACCTCCTCCCCCCTATGCATATGATTATGTCGAGGAGAGCTCCTTTAAACCTCCGGTTGCTTCTTCTCTTTCCCCATGCTGCGTTCTTCTTCTTCTCCTCTGTCATGCAGTTTTCTCTCATCTGGGGTGTGAGTGTGTTGCGAGGAGTAGAGTTTGCTGTTAATTAATTCAACACTTAGGTAAGAATTTGGGTTAGTCTTGGCCAAAGGAGGCCCTACCCACAAGTAAAGCGTGTGTGTGTGTTTGGTGATTTACTTGGTTTTGTAGTTAGAATCTGTAAACTCCTTAGACGTTTTTATTTCTGCAAACTTTCTTTCTGACATTATAGAACTCTGTAGTTACTTATTCATATTACCTTGCTGCTAATTTCATTTTAATGTTTGCTTTACTTTGTTAAGAATGTTGTCTGAAGACAAGTATGGTAATGTGAAACTGTGAACAAAGTATGAATGTGATAAGCTTTGTTGTACTCTGTTTTTATGTTTCAATGTTTACTATGTTGTTTACTTTATACATGAACGAGATGTTTATATTCTGTATTTATTTCCTGTTTACTTCTTGTATAGAGCATGTTGTCCATTGTTTATTTTTTGTACTGTACGTAGTTGTTCGCTGTTATTCACCTCTAAAAAGCATGATCTGAAGTTCCATTTCTCTTGCATTATACATCTGCCTTAAATATTTTGTTGTTATATGAAAAGCATGTTTAAATGATGGTTTCTACTGATAAATTAGTCATTTAAAAGCATGTTAATATGTTCGTCTCTGTAGTTATATTGGTTGTTATGTAGAAGAATGTCACTGTTCCGTTTCTATATTGGTCGCTACTGCTTATAGTCGTTTACCAAGCATGTTAATTAACTCTCGTTTAACCCTCAAATGCATTAACTATTTCTTAGTTAAAACTGTTTAACATGATTACTTAAATATTCCAGCACGTTAACACATTTCGTATAATAGATCTCTGTTCCATTTATTATTGAGAAGCATGATCTGTAAATTTTGTTTCGCGGTTATGTTTGATATTGTCGTTTAACAAGCACGTTCCGCTGTTCATTCCATTATTAATTACTGCTGTTTATAGTCTCTGAACAAGCATGTCTTCACTATTTCGTTTCGTTATTTCTTACGGCTATTGTTGTCATTTAAGAAGCATGTTTTCATCAATATTATTGCTGCAGAATTTAATTGTTGGAAAGCATGTTTTGCTGTTTCAATTCGATTATTATTCGCTACTGTTCGTTATCGCTAGAGAAGCGTGTTTTGTTGTTTCAATTCAATTAATATTCGCTGCTGTTTATTATCGATTAAAAAGCATGTTTCGCCGTTTCAATTCGATTAATATTGTTATTGTCGATTAATATTCGTTGTTGCTTATTTTCAATTAAGAAGCACGTTTCACTATTTTGTTTAGATTATTAATTGCTGATATTTACAGTTGCTTGAGAAGCATGTTTACTTGATATTTACTGTTGTTTATTGTCGTTAAAAAGCATGATATGATTTCTCGTTATTAAACGCTACCATATAATGTCAAGGCATGCTCAACCGTTCTATGTGTTCAGCTAATTAGCTTCACATTGTCTAGTTATTGTCGATGTATACAATTACGTGTTTTAGATTCTGCTATTTGATTATCGATTGTTTTAAGTTATTGTCATTTACTTTCCATGGATGCGCTATTTGAATTGAAGTGTCCTCATGCATTCACGTTAATAGAAACAAAGTAGGGAGTGCCCCTTCGGGGTGGTACTCACATACATCGAGTGAGGAAATGATAAGAAAATGAAAGGAAGAAAAGAAAAGAAACGGGAGTTAGGGGGCGAATGGGTAGCGGATCTAGTCCGCGGCTAGGCGAAGCCCCCTACCTCAATAGGAACGGAGACATAGTCGCAAGTAAAGGGTTAGGTCCGATCCACTATTTCATCCCCTAAGAACCCTCCAATATCCAGCTTAAAATACGAGTAAAGAATGAACGATACGAACGAAAGAAATGAAAGGTTTGGTTTGGGTGGCCCCCATTCCATAATGAACTAAAGAGAGGCATAGCATAAGCATAACCTCATTTCCTTTACTAGGCCATTGGCTCACGTCCTTACTTGTGGTGTAGGTAATGAGATAATAATACCAGGAGCAGAGGAGGAGGTCCTTCCCGTGGAGCCTATGGCGTATCCGAAGAAAACACGACCAGAGTAAAGTGTGCCTATGGCTTATCCGAAGAAAACACGACCAGAGTAAAGTGTGGCAGAAAAAAGAAAGAAAAATGTATGTTTTGTGAGAGTTTAAGGGTAAAACATGATTTGTAAAATACTAAGTATTTCTTTAACTTTATTTTGAATGTGTGACATTTTAAACCCTGAACTTTTATTTGTAAGTGTTACTGTTTACGTTTCCACTATATCTTAAATATTTGATTTAACGATTTTAGTCTTCGACCATTTAAATGAATTTTTAGTGAATTCTAGTAACGATCGAGATTTTGAAAAAGCGCACTCTGATATTTATTATTTTCAAAGGGATTTAAATCGCTTTGCAAAAGTTTTAAAATTTAATGCGATTTTCAAGAAAGGGTAAAAATCCAGGTCATTACAGATCTAATAAGGTTAGAAAATTATATTCTATACCAGTAGTCTGATGTGTTACATAATTTAAAAGATCGGGTGCAGATAAGTCTTTTAACACTTGATTTAATTATATAGATATGCTTATTTTATTTTTCCAGTCTTGTAAGGTTTTATAATTGTCTTCTTCATAGTCCACATTTAAAATGTTCATATTTTGACCAATTTCTATTTTTTGTATATATTTATAGGGTACTTTCGTCCATTTATCTTTATAGTAATATTTTTGTTTATTCATAAAGTCGACAAATCCAGTATCTTGAAATTCATCATAAGTTCTCTTTGATTTTTTATTTCGATGACTAGATTCTGGCATTTCTTATTTGACATAGTTTGGATTTTCATAAGGATTGTTATAAGGATTATCATATGGGTTTTCTTCAGAATCATAGTCGAATACTATTTTATTATTTTCTTCATTATTTATTATTCATTAATACATATTGATCAGTATTCTCTTCTTTGGGTATATCTAAAGCTGATAATAGACGTGTTAGTTTGTCTATTTGTTCTTCACTATTATCCATCATATAGGTTGAGGTAGTCGAATGCTTAGTTTTCTTCTTAGAGTTTGATTAGAGGCTATTTGTTCCAAATCTACAATAGTAACGCAATTTCTTCGGTCTTGTCGTATTATTATTTGTTGTAAATTTTCAATGATCTCTTGAATACTTTTGCCATAATTTATTTGTTGACTTTGCTTTTCGGGATCCTTCCATATTTTTCAATTAGGGTTAAAAGAATATTTTTTGCTTCAGTTAACTCTTTATAATTTTCTTTATTTTTGTCCATTTTTGTTATCAAATGTTATAATTTTATTTGATGTTGTTTTCACTCATTAATTTGTTCTATAATAAAAATTTTTATAGATTCTGCTAAACTTATATTCATCCTAATTATTTTCTAAGATAATTTTCTAAATCTATTATCATTAAGTGAGTGTCTGTATTCTGTTGTTTTATTTTTGTTATGTCATTTTCTATTTGCATTAGTCTCGCTTCAATTATATTGTGTGTATTTATTACTTTTGATTTTAATCGATAGAATTTTTGTTCTAAGAAATCATTTAGTTGTGATATGTTATTTTGTATTTCTTGTAAATCTTTCACATTATGATGAATAATCAGATAAGATAAGATTTCCATAATGTTGTTTATTAAAGCTTTAATTTTGGACAATTCGACTATCACATTATCAGATGTAGAATTATTCGTACTACCTACTAAATATTGCATTCCTTCAAGTAGATTTTTAGGTAATATGACTAACTTTTCTCTAAATGGAATGACCGGTAAAGTATTCATTTATGATGACATGTCTCTTAGATGTAGCTCTTGTATATTTATGTTTTTTGTTATGACAAAATTTTTCCTATTACTTCCTCTCGTCGAACGAGGCTCTACTACTTTTCACCAAGTGCAAGTCTAGTTTTATGGTCCAAAGCCAGCTTTGTAAAATATCGAAGGCCACTCCATCCCACGGAAAAAGGTCCAATTACAGCCCAGCAGGAAAATTGGAAGCACAGAATGTCCACCTAGGTTTAATGGTCCAAGTCTTCTTTTTTCCTTTCTTTGGAAATTCCACTTTGGTTTCCCGTTCCACAAGGAGAATCTCCTTTGAGTAACCACTATATACACCCTTGATTTGTTTTCGGTGGTAGCGGCAAAGAAACCCCGTCGGATGACTTTCAGCGGCAGAGTTTCTAAAATGATAGGGCCTTACCCAGAACTAGAAATGGCAACCTTAGTTCTTGCAGATTTGTCCACCTAGATGGCGAATGATGTATTCGATCATTGTACGTTTAGAGTTTCCAATGTCCATATGTACCAGACGCAATTTAAACCCCACATCGAGAGAATATGTACATTTGTTTATTTTGTTCCATCTAAGGTCTCCGCAACTCGAACAGGGAGAATTAAACCCAGACAGTAGAAAGGCCCAATCCAGAAATAAGCAAGTAATTCTACCAATCAATAGGCCTACTAGTAGTAAATCAAGTGGCCTATACTGAGCTATGGACTTGGACTGAGTAATGGAACTGGACTGAGCTGAATTGATCTGCTAGAGAGAAACATTGGGCTTAGTTGGGCATAAATTCATACTGTCCGAGCTAGGCATGGAAGGGCAGGGCATTGAAGTGGGCTAGGCTGGACTAGGATTCGGATTGCTCTGAGCTGGCCATGGGAGATGGCCTATGGATTCATACTGAGAAATGGAACTGGGCTGGCGGGCTGCGCATGGAAGTGCAGCGCCGAAGTGGGCATGAGTAGAAGTGGGCTTGCCAACATAAACAAATTAATAATTTGAATGGTACAAAGCCTATGGCGTTGAAATTTTTGGCAGTCGTGAATTTAAATGGTAGAGTGCCAAAGGAGGGAAGCATCCATCTGGCTGAGGCAGAGACTGCTGCCCAAAATATGCTTTCATATCAAGTTTTATGAATCAATCGAACAACTGCTCCTACAAATTGCGCGCCCAACTCAAATTTATTGCAGCTGAAAGAATGATGACCACGATGATTAAAAATTACCCAGATCAATAAACTTCGACATGCCATTGTTTGTTCTTTTTTAGCAATGAAAGCTTCTCTTCCCAGTTCTCTCCTCTTTCCTCCGCCACCCTCTTGAGCGTCCCCTGGATTCCAGGCATCATCCCTTTCAGTCCGCAGAAGTAAATATGGGCACCTCCGTCCAGGAGCTTGAATATCTCGTCACTGTATTCTTCGATCTTATCCTGCACGTACATTTTGCCTCCGCTCTTGTTATTTTGCTCTCTGCTGAGCGCTCTATCGTATCGGAAGTTATCTGGATAGTCCTTGAGATACTTGCTGAATTCGTCGTCGTACAGTAGACTATCAGAATTAGCCACTCCGAGAAACAGCCAAGCAAGGCCATTGAACTTGAACGTCGGCACAGACTCCATGAACATACGACGAAGGTACCCTCTATAAGGAGCAACTCCAGTGCCCGTGGCAATCATTATATGGGTTGCATTTGGATCGTCTTCTGGCAAAAGCATGATCTTGCCAGCCGGGCCTGCCGAAAATGGATAATCAAACATGAACCAACAGAAAGCAAGTCTCAACCAATTAAAACTTTGTTTTCATAGTTTGTGGTAAATTTTCTACCACTAAATGATGTATAGACAATGCAGAAGAGCTTAAAACTAATCAACACTTTTAATTTTTCTAGTTGGGTGTTGTGATAAAATTAATAAATAGAACATTCCCCAGAATTTTAATTAAAAACTTTACCCGTTATTAGAACCTTATCTCCAGCCTTTGAGTTGCACAAAAAATTGCTGCAAACGCCATTCTTAGAAGCATCCTCCTTTCCAGTCTCGGGGTCATAATAAACAGCTCGCCTGACACACAAGCTAGCTGTTTTACCATCAAAATCATCTCCATACCGAGTTGATGCAATTGAATAAAGACGAACATTCTGTGGACTCCCTGGTTTCTTTGGATTTTCCCCCTGCCATTCAAGTAAAAGATAATAATTATAAGTTTGGCTGATGATAAAACAATTAATTAATGTCATTTATGAGCCAAAGACCTGCCATGGAAGGAGAATGAACAAACAAATCATGGGTATGAAAATGGAGAAACTGCTATCATAGTGTTAATATCATAAAGTCAAATCGTATGATGACCACCAAGGTCTAAAATTTAGTCAATTAATTCATAACTACTTCTACAGAGAACAAAAATCTAAGTTTCATGACAAATGAGGATAATTATTCAGTTACTTACAGGAGGAATTACGCCGTAACTCTGTCCTTCCCAATAGGGAACATTTCCACCATGATCGATGACAATGTGGCAAGTTTCTCCGGGAGCTTTGGGGCCAACTAGTCTCTCAACAGAAACGATAGTCGCAGTATAAGGTCCCTTGGGCTTGTATAAGTTCAATGGAGGCTCTCTTGCTTCTTCAAGATCAATAGGAGAAAGAGAAACTTTAGGAACACTTGCTCGCTGCACTGACATGCTGACCATTTGCCGATTTCTCAAGCATGCATTCTTTGTTTTAAGATCCAATGCGGCAGGTGCCCAAGATTTATCATGGAAGTTTAAGTTACTCGTCTGCAAAAAAATTAGAACATATTTTGAGATAAAACCAGGTATTTACATTACAGACCCAGTTTAAGTCAGCAAAATCAAGAAAAATCAGAGAGTTTTGGAGAATATACATCCTTTTCCATGAAATAAACTTATTTACCATTTACTTCAACATGTACATGGCTATGTGTTAGAATCCGGGCTTGTCCACGACGTGTTGTCCATGGCCGCCCCTACTGCTTAGTTAGATTTATTTCCATTTATAGTAATTTCCTTGTATTTCTTTATTTCCATTTTGGGCAAAGTGACTCCTCGCCACTATAGCATGTTTACTCCTGCCATAGTGGAGATGGTCCAGAATGCTCTTTAGGGGGAGAGGCATGACTGCACGTAGACCCCCCTACCCAATGTAATTTGCTAGCAATCAATGAAAAGGCTTTTTACATTCAAACTATTCTCTTTATGCTCAATGACGCTTTCGATAAATCTCGCTCGCTCGTTAGACACTCAAGCTCGTTCTAACGTCGTGGGCCCTCAGTGCCGTTGGCACACTTTGTAGGCCGACTCGTTGTTTCCCCTAACAACGAGTGCCGCACGGCCCTCCTGAAAAGTCTCTCAAAAGTAGGACCGTGACACTATGCCTCTTCATAATCATATTTCAAAAACTTGAAGAAATTTTGAGAATGAAGATATGGTACAAAGAGACTGAAGAACCTTTCTAATAAACATATAAAAACAATTGTGATTTCATATGTCAAGGCCCATAAAATTTAACTATATTGTTTCCTTAACTTCAAAATACAAGCTTCCTCTAAACCCATCACTGCATTTTAAATACCCTTTTTGCTTCTGTGATAACATACATTCTACTGTAAAAAAAACATAAAAATCATGGAAGCATTTGTTATTTTTCTTTAATATGGTGACTTTTACCAATATGTATCAAACAAACTGATAAACCTCTTATGAGATTTACTTATTCTAGAAGGAAAAAAGAAAAGTTACCCGTTGCAATAAAAAACTAATCCGTAAACAAAATAAAAAATAACTATCTTTGACAGTTACGGCCATATCCAGTAACTGGAAGGCAGAAAGGAGGGGGGGAGGAAGAATTTGGAAAGCCTGTAGGGAGAGTGAAGGGTCTCTCGAATAACCCGAATGTGTGAAATGTTGTAGATTATTATTCTGCTGCACTACTGTAATTATTTTCCTGTCATAGTTTGCAATAAATAAAAGTTCTTATAACTGACTAAATGAAGTATTAAACTAATTTTTATTCTTGAGCATTGTTTCAATGTTTTGGAGCTGTACAGTGATGTATCACTCAAGGCAATTACTAAAACTCCGAAAAAGTGTTTTGGGATTGAAAATATTAAATAAGTGATTAACATGTAATATCTATAAGTATTGGGGAAAACATTTTAATGAGTAAACTTAGATAAATCCAGACAGCTACTTAATATTCCTTAAAACTTGTTTTTTTTTTCTCCAAATGAGACCAATTGACCACGACCATCACAACGAAGCCCCACCCATGATTGTGACCACATTATGAAAGCAATTCAAAACTGCATATGTTCAAAATATCCCACAACAGGCAACCACCATTCAATCAAACAAGACAACAAGAGTACAAATAAAACTCAAGCTAAGTGACAAACCTTATACCAAATATAATAAATCAGAGGTTTCAGAATCTAAACTCAGTTGCATCAATGCAAAATCCACAAACCAATTTGAAAAATATTATGGTTCAATGCTTAGTTATGCCAGCGTGGATAGAACTTTTCTAAGGAAGTGAATTCACACTTCACTTCTATTTAGAATCCAGTGCTCTTAGGCTTTTCTATTTCACACATGAAATCAAAGCCATTAGGATGTGCATTCTAAACAAAAAATCAACATGCGAACAAATAAGTCTTTGATATATGATCCCATAGTCAAAAGATCTTTTCTTAATCATCTCTATCATACACAAAAACCGCAATGATAAAAATGGAGAAAATGAAACCTTAAGCGTAGATCTTCTGAGAGACAAATCACTTACAAGAGCAATAGTGACAGAAACCTGCAGAGGAAAAAGAATCCACGCCATGAGCAAAACAACTGAACTAAATCAAAAAGTCAAACTAAGTCTATTTGACAACTAAGAACGTACATCAGAAAGAAAAAATGTAAGAACACAGATTGAAAAGATAAAATCTAACTGCAATCCTGACATTCTCCGTCCACTCCCACTAAGATGACCGGAAAAAGACTTATCTATTTTTTCTAAAACCCGGCAACGAAAATTTAAAAATGCACCCATTTTTTTTTTTCATTTTCAATCATAACCCACATTTTCTCAGCAACCAAAAAAAGGTAAGATCGCAGATCGGAACCAACCTGAGTAAGAGCCGAGTGAGCCATAGTTGGATGGTGAAAGCTCCAGATACTGGGGCAAAAATCACTAGAGACAACGAAAAATATGGGAGAAATGAATGGGTTTTATAGCGAAAGTTGAATCAAGCACGAGCTGAACGAAGAAAAGCTCTCTTTCTCTCCCTCACTGCGACAGACCGACCCTTTGGAGGCAGGCAAAGGACGGGTTTGGCTTTTGGATCCTCCAACCACTACCCTTCTCTTCCTCTTCTTGACTTGTTGATTCAATAATTATTTACTAATTTAATTTACTTATTCGCTCATCATAGTACCATATTTTCATTGTTTAATAAGTTATACGCATGATTATTCTATGCTACACCAAGATAAGCCTCCATAAAGCACCACGCCGACCAGCCAGATCCATATAAATCTGCCCCGATCAAATCCAGGCCTAATCCAACGTGCTTCAGCCTTGTCGTTTGTCCCGGTGCAAGCCAAGAACAAAAAACAATAATCTAAGGTCTATCCACCGACCTTTTAAGTGTCGGGCAAGCTTTTGAGAATGAAATTAAAGTCGAGGGCCAAACATCTCAGTTATGACCCGACTATCTTTTGTTAAAAACAAACAGTTTTTGTGGGAAATGCAATGCAAGCCAGCGCCAATTACAATAAACCATATGTCTATTGAAATTTAATGGGAAAATGACAAATCAATATCATCTTTTGCTGTGATAGTAAATTAACCATCATTCTTTTTTTTCTAATAAATAAATTACTAAACTATGAAAAATTGATGCCGCAACCATTACTGTCACGTTTGCTGTTAACGCTTTAATGACAAACCGTGGCGGTTTGTCAAGAGAGCGTGGCGGTCTCGTGACAAACTGTGGTAGTTTGTTAGGAGATCGCGGTGGTTTCATGACTCGTGATTTGTTAAAAAAATTTTATTGAAAATTCTGAGCTAAAGTTATAGTATTTTGAAGTTGAAAATGTCAAAGATATAAGAAAATGATTGGATTCATAAACATATACATAGTGACTTTGAAGTAGCCATGAAACACTAAATAGAGATTTTGAAGTAGCCATGAAACTCTCTGTTTTTCATAGCTACTTCGTAGTCCGCAGTGATTCTCAGTTTTTAGTGTTTCATAATTACTTCAAAGTCCCTATGTATATATTTTACTAATCCAATCTTTTTATTAGATTCTTGACCTCTTCAATTTCAAAAGATCATAACTTTAGCTATAGGTGTCAGAATCACACGTTTAAACCCTCAAATTTACGATTAAAAATTTTAAACAAACCGCTTGACACTAGATCGTCGCGGTCTTTTGACAAACCGTCGTAGTTCGTCATTAAAGCGTTAAGAGCAAACGTGATAGCGATAATTGCAGCGTCAATTTCTCATAATTCAGTAGTTTAATTGTTAGAAAAAAAAATGATAGTTGGTTTGTTACCAATAAAAAAAAATTATGGTTAATTTGTCATTTTCTCAAATGTAATTTATCAATGTGTCAACTCAGTGTTAACATAGTGATCGATCCACATGCGACGAAATAGCACGAGATTTTGAAATTTTTTTAATTGATTTGTTCAAGGATAGACATTACAGTAAATTCAGTAGCTAATGTGGAAATAAATTGTCACATTGTAGGCATACCAAAATATGTAGGAGGGCACACACTCAAACAGGGGTCAGCTGTCACCTTGGATCATGTCCGGTCATTTTCTGGACCCAAGGCAATTCCTTGTTCTCTCTCTCTCTCTCCTGCCCGGGACAACGGTCAACGTCATCTTGACCTTTAATACAGAAGAGAAGATCCCGCTTTTCCGACATCTCGGAACCGTTTCGGACCCAGGCACGAATATGAGTTTCACTCGGGAGACGATTGCGAGTGGGCAGAAATAAATGAGATGGCAGTAAAACGCAAATAAGAGATGGTTAAAGGGTGAAAGGGTAATCTACAAGTGCGGGTGATGTTTTCGTGGTTTGGTTTCTTCTTCCGTCTTTCAGAAAAAGAGAATCAGGAATTGAATAGCTGCAGAAAAAGAAGAGAAGATTCGTTGGAAAATTCTTGCAGTCTGCGAAAAAATTTCCCTTTGAGGTTAAAACTCAGAACCCAGAACCCTAGTTTGATTCTCCTTTATCCTGCCAGCCACCATCCTTCTATATTCGCTGTGGAGTTTTATTAGAATTGTTTGATCTTAGTCTTGAATTTCGATTTCTTTTTGTTTGGGGAGTCTTTTTAGTTGTTTTTTTGTTGTTAATTGTAGTTTTTTATGGTTATGAATAGAGTGAAGAACAATAAATAGGATTTTTGAAAATTTGTAGGCTGGTTTTTCCTGTGTTGGTCTCTAATAATCTTATTACTGTTCCTAGTAAGCAAATGGATTACTTTCGGAATTTTGAATTACAATGGAATATTTTATAAATTATAATCGGGTTTCTTTTTGTTTTTGTGAATGTTTCTCAGGATTAACTAAATCTCGTTCATCTAGATTGCATGGAGCTCAAAATGTGCTTTAATGGGGTAGTATATCTTATTGAATTGATTGCTAACGATGTCTTAGATAATTGAGTTCCTGCGATTGTTGAGGCGCTAAAGAAGCTGTCACCTTGGTTTAATATAGTTTGTGGAGTTAATTTTGTTCTAATTTAATTTAATTGTGGGAATTGGTGCTAATGAACTTTTAAAAGGTGCAGTGATAAGTGTTCATTCTTTATATCAGCAGTGTTCTCCTTGCTCATACATGCATTCCATCTAAAGTAAAATATCTATTCCTTCTAGTTCAGTTGCTCTAGAAAAGCTTCAATATGTTATTGATTAAGATGGTAATGCTGGTTTTCTTTTCAGATTTGAGCTTGGGTTTTTGGGGTCCGTTCTAACCTCATGGCTTCTATCTGTGGTCATTCTGGTATTTTCACTTATAATCTTGGCTTCATTTCTAGTTTTATATTGATCCTAGTTTTCATTTCACTCTATCGCAGTCTATAGATTGAATTGTCAATCCTTTATGTATCAGCCTTTGAGCTTCCTCAAACTTCACCATTTACTGTCTGCAGAAATGAAAGCACAGTCGAACGATTATTCTTGCGATTGAGCTGTAACTTCACTGCTTACTTTTTGTCCTCGGGTGACAATCAATTTAATAATAAACCTATTTCAGCCTCAATCAGCAAATTTTGACATGTTTCCTCGTTATGCTCGAAGTGAAC
Source organism: Begonia loranthoides (assembly GCA_022433065.1). Lineage (NCBI taxonomy): Eukaryota > Viridiplantae > Streptophyta > Magnoliopsida > Cucurbitales > Begoniaceae > Begonia > Begonia loranthoides. Next base: position 3,301,181 of record CM039475.1, read on the forward strand.
TTAAACCCCTCTACTTAAGTATTATGGTTGGTCACATATGACTCTCATTCTTTTGTAGGAAAGCTTTTTGTGAATGTTAGTTCAAACAATGTATCTATGAGCTTTCCCTGACTCTCCTTTGATTAGAATATGATTTTGATTTATGTAAAAATCACTCATAATTGGCATCACTTGCATGATTGTATATGCATGATATGACTTAAATGCCTTGAACGTTTTCAATTATACATAGATTTTGTTGAGCTTATATAATATAACTTACGTACTTCTATGGCTTCTTATTCAGACGGTAGTCAGGCTGATGACCAGCAAAAACACGATGAATCTGAGAACAGGTCTTCATCTACATCGACTGGACTGTCTCATCATGGCATTTCGAATCCAAATCAGTATACAATGCCTGCGCAACTTGGAGTGGGTCATGCAATGGTAATTACTTCGTACATTTTTATTTTTGGTATTCTTGTCCTTTTTTCGTGTTTGAATCTCAGTTGAGAGGTTATTTCTTTTTATGGTTGACCCATTTCTTTTTAGAGGTGGATGGATATATATGTTTAATGTGTAGCGCGACGAAAGGAATAGAAGAAAAGTTGCTTCAAGTTTTCGCTATAACTTCGTTACAATGTGGTGTACTTTTATGGCCAATTTAATGAGTACAATCCTTTTCCATCCTTAATCTCTAGAAGAAAATAATATTAGTTATACTCATGAGCAGAATTTCGGAATCATGGTCGAAGTTACTTCTGTAAAATTTTGACTGTTGTATTAGTTGATTCATTCACCTATGGAATATGGCACCTGAGAATACATGTCTTTAATATAATTCCCTTTGTTAATTTTTTTTAGGATTATTATGTTTGCAAATCGACGTATCTTTCATTAATAGATATTTACTAATTTCCACCTCTGCAATTTCTTCCTTGAAGGCACCATCGACTGATCCATATCCCGATCCTTACTACAGAAGCATCTTTGCTCCCTATGATGGACAGCCATATCCTACCCAGCCTTATGGTGGGCAACCTATGGTATGATTTTTTGGTTGGGATGGTTTGAGAGGATTACAACTAAATACATAATATCTAGAGAGCTAACCTCTCTTAATTTATATATAGCATGTTATATTGGTTTATCCTAAGCTGGTTGCATAGCGAACCTGCAACGAACAAATCACGAATCCAGCAACAATGCTAAGACTCGGAAATTACCCTAAATCTAGAACGAATATGGAAATCCACGGATTTGGAGCCTAATTTTAATCTTTTTTTAAGAATAAAGAGATTCTCTCTATTTCACTCTCAACAGCTTCCATCTTCAATTTGTTGCAGGTTCATTTCCAGTTGATGGGAATTCAGCAGGCTGGAGTGCCTTTGCCATCAGATGCAGTGGAGGAGCCTGTCTTTGTGAATGCCAAACAGTATCATGGCATCATGCGGAGGCGTCAATCTCGTGCAAAAGCAGAATCAGAAAATAAAGTTTTGAAGTCTAGGAAGGTATGATTATACAGCAGAGATTTCTTGATACAAAAATGAAAATCAATGTAGAAAGATTTCTATGATTGCGGGACTTCTCAGATTGTTTTTATCCTTTTGACTTAGTCTTTGTCTTCTCTTTGAAGACTGAGAAAGTTTTTTTTTTTCTCGCAGCCATATTTGCACGAATCTCGGCATTTACATGCATTGAAACGAGCTAGAGGATGTGGCGGTAGGTTTCTTAAGGCGAAGGAAAATGAAAACCAATCAAATGAGGTGACATCAGGAGACGAATCACAAACCAACTTACGCCTTAACAACAACAAAAACAATCCTGCTTCCTCGGACAGTGCTTCCTAATAAATTCAAGGCAGGCCAGTTATCGACACAGAGATCAACAATGACCATGAAACTAAAGGTCCGTAGAGCATCTTCAAAGATCTTGATACCGCTTCATGTATTCTATACTTGCGGCTCTTTAGTGTATAGATTTCAGTTATAGGCTTTAGGTAGTTTGGTTCGAAAGATGGAGCAGGTAAAGTGTGGTGAGGTTTTAGACCAATCTCTAGACCTGAAAGTGGAGCCTTTTCTTTATGTTTGTGTTTCATTTCTTGGGTTAGATATGATTAATTTGCTGCTGTTCAATGTAGTCTGCCTGGAAAATAAGATATATGATTAATTGGAAATGGGGGTTGGACTAGTACTATGCCAGCTTTGAGTTTTCTGTCATTTGGCTCGCTTTGTGGGTGTTATGCCTGAGAGAACAGGTAGTTAAGTTCAATTGCAGAGACAACAGTCAAATAAATCCATATGAGTTCATAGTTCATGAAATTTTAAATTGAGATTTTTGAAAGATTGGAATCAGATATGAACTGTTGCTTTGAGTCGGGTCGGGGTTAGCTTTTGTACACCTCGAGTGATTAGGACTCTTAAAATTGCGGTCGAAAGTTTACTCAGAGACATAATGCCTAGAGTTTTTAAAGGATTTCATCAACTGTCTGGAGTAGAAGTATTATTTGTCAATGGAGTTTTATTGTAGGATCTTGCTAGCTGATTTTGAGGTTGTCTTCCTTGATCCAAACTTTGGTCAGGGAAATATTGTTAGAATATCCACATAACCCCTTTTTTGGATGTGTTTTGGGCTTACTTTTATTATTATTATTTTTTTAACATAAACCCTAAATCTTGATCAACCTAAAAGTATGGAAAGCCATGTTCTAAGGTTGATATTCCATGTGGGTTTCAAAGTTTCTCACTTTTCTATGGACATATTTGTTCAAAGATTTCTTCTTTTAATTCTGTTCTTTGTTGGGTAGGAATTTTGGATTTCAATCCTGGGTAAAGTAGTATTTATCCTTAAACTTAAGAAGGGTGAAATTAATCCTAAATTTATGGGTGAATAATTTCACTGAACTGGATAACGTATGTTTTTTTTGTCCTGTAACTTTTTTTGTTGGGTAATTTCCAGCGAGAAATAATTTCCAATAAAATAATTATGGCGATCTTGACAATTTACAAAGTGAAACAAATTGAAAAACTCAACGCACCAAAATCACAAAAATCGTTCTATTTTCAAGAGATGTTTTCATTTGAAAATAATCTAAGTAGAGAAGAGATTAGCAAGGTCATTTGCTATCTTCTTGTTAATTTGAAAGTTGTTGCTTGTTTGTTCATATGAATTTTAATAGGTCTGGGTCATGTGCTTTTAATTTGCAATGTGTTGATTGTTGTCAGATAAAAGTAAATTTGAGTAATAATCATAACATGCATTTACAACCATATTCAGCTATGCCCATAATTAGCCATCAAATCATGCCTCATTAATGAATAAACATCCTTATCTTTTAAACCTTTTTATTTTGCAGTCTCTCTCTCTCTACCCCACTCAGTATTATCATGCAGATTGAGAGCGAGAGAGAGAGAGTAAAATGCAAGTAAAGGAGTGGAGACAAAAGGGGTGGTGGGGAGAAACCCTCTCTTTCACTGCATGAAAAAACAAAAGAAGAAAATTGCACAATAACTAAACTAAACTTCATTAATAATTTTTATAAAAAAAGGAAAATTATTAAATATATAAATTTGATGAGATATATAATAAGAAACATAATTAATAAAAAATATATTGAACTATAAAATTAGTGACAGAATAAATATTAAATAATTTTTATAAATAAAAATAATAATGAATTATAAAAAATAAATAATACAAACATCATTGTCACATTTTCTGTTAAAAATTTAAATATTTTTTGCAGTGAATAAGTCATCTATCCGCAGTGGAACCGTTCATAAAATAGTTATAATCAATGACTTACTTTCTACAACAGAAAATAAATATGTGCTGTAAAAAAGATATTTTCTGTATCAAAAATGTATATTATGCAATAATACTATGGTGTATAAGAGTAAAACGGGTGAAGTATGAAGTATTGCGCAACATGATACTCAGTATTACAATGCCATGAGTCTTGACATAAATAAATAAAAAAAGATGGGTAATATAGAATTGAGGAGTTTAGTATTATTTTGACTTAAAAATTAACAAATAACAAAAACAAATAATACAAGCAACACTTACTTTAATTATTTATTTATGGGTTTTAGAAGTTTTGTTTTTTAGAGTAAGTCTCTTTGGATTCTTCTCATTGAAGCCAAAGGGTTGGGAGTGGGAAACACTATCAATTGTCACCAAAAAGGTTTTTGTAGTTGGTGGTGCTTCCCTTTCTCTCATTATCCTTTTTAATTATTATTAATTTATAACAAATTAATATACAGTGAATTAATTATCTGCAATTGCATTAATTTATAAGGTACCAACAAATACATAATAGAATCAGCAAAACATCAGTAGTTGATTGATGGATCAACATTGACCTAGTTGCTAAGTAAGAATAAAATTAATGATTATTTGTTCATTAATAATAATACATTAATAATATTTAAGTCTCACATTATTGTATAAAATTAGTATTAAATAGATACACTCAATATGTTATTATTTCAATTTGTTATTAATAATAAGTTAATTATTAAAGTATTTGTTTTAATAATTTAATAGAGAAGAGAGGAGAGAGGATGGAATGAATTAGGCAACACTAAACTTTTTTGTACGATTTAATTATTTTATTTCTAAGTGATTTAATGCAAATCAAACATACAATCAAAAGCAATAACAAATAAGATAGGAAAAGATAATACAAACACGGTTGTTCATGCTGTTCAGCAACTCATTCTACGTCCCCGCTCCAAGTATTCCACTTGAAGATCCCTAATTGCTCAATCTCTTTGATTGACGATGTTTGACTTCATGGGTGTCAGAAAAACTATTACAATTGACTATTCACAGGGCGTCACCCTTTACTTGACTAATTCGCAGAGCGTCACCCTTCACTTGACTAATTCGTAGCGGGTCACTCTTTTCGTTTGAGTACAAAGCAGATAATGAAAGTTACAAACAAAATTCTAACTCTCCCAAATGCAAATATCAAGTTTAGAAGCTTAGAGAGTTAGGTTACACGCTCAATAAATGATTTGAAATTGAGTATAAAAATTGGCAGGGATTCGCCTCAATTCTCGGTTTGTTGCATTGAGTCTCGGAGTGTCTTATATTTATAGACACTGATAAATCAGTCAACCAATTCCTTTTTGGTCAACCGCATCCGACCGTTAAAAGTTAGCAGTTGCGATGTCCAGCAATTCCAGTCGACCACTTGCTTGACCGCTAACTCGACCTCAAATTGAAGAGGCAATCTGTCTTTAAAAACAATCGACCAAATCTTCATTACTCGACCGCTTCCTCAACCGCAAAACCTAGGAGCAATATGTTTTGCCTGCAGTCGATCACCTAGTCGACCAGTTCCTTCGTGTGGGTAGTTTTTGGTCGACCTTCTCTGCAATTTTTCGACCTCTTGCCTTTCATTTGTCACCCTTGATATTTCTAAGTCTCAATATGATATCTATTTACTACATGGACTTAGATAGACATTTTAGCTCAACTTAATACTTGTATTAAGGGTAATTCCAATAAAGATCAATATAAATCAAGAGAATACAATTAAGCATAATTACCAATAAACAACTTATAATTACAATCATCATCAAAATAAATAAGTCTAACAACACTTAGGCTAACAGTTGTCACGTTTCCATTAAATGTATTAATTTTGTTCCGTTGCAGAACACTACACATTCCGCAGTAGAACATCAATGCTAAAATATTAACATTTTAGCATTGACATTATGAGGCGGAACGTGTCATGTTCTGCCGAGGAACGTCAATGTTTATTAAAAATTACAACGTTCCGTAGTGGAACTTTCACTTGTCGTCGAGGAATGTCAATCTTCTGCCATGGAACGTCAACTTTTTGCCATGAAAAGTATTGCATCCTCTGCCTTCTATAAATTCACACTACACTCATCGCAATTTTGTTAGCGATTAGTGAACCCTAGAGATATCTTAGAGCTGAAATGTACCGCATTTTGGCGAAGTTGAAGCATTAGTAATTGTTGAACACCAATAGCGTCTAAGAGTGTTGAGGAATCTGTTAACTACTCATTTGAAGTGGAGCCCATGTTCACAGTTTTGGCACATGATGTAGGTGCAATTAGAGATGAAGCTTCTATAGTGGTGCATTCCATCTCGGCAACTCTAGACGACGAGGAGCTTTGTTCATTATGTCAATCCAATGACGAAGATATGGACATGACCGAGAGTATGCCTCGACAACCACCACAAGTAGAAGGCACATTCGCTGGTATGGGTTTTGGCAAGAAGTATAGTTCATTGAATAAAATTAGAAAAGAAATCGTCGATCATGTGTTGAAGAATGGGTAAGGGATAAAATTCACCCACAATGACTCTCATCGGTTGAGGGTTGCCTGCCAGGAAGGATGCACGTGGTGGATACATGTTTAAAAAATGCAATGTGAAATGACGTTTTAAATCAAGAGCTATAATGACGTGTACACTTGCTCGAGAAAGATGGAAAGCCGTCATGCTTCTGCCAAATGGGTGGCAACGCATTACTTGGACAAATTTAAAAGTCAGGCGGACTGAGACCTTCCTTCCATAATTGAGACAGTCAGGAAGAATTTTAACGTCAACATTACACCCAGCTTTGCTAGAAGGGCAAGAAATGCAGCAAAAAAAAATGAATGAAGAGGATGACAATGAGCAATACAAGCTCATATGGTCATATGTCGAGGAGATTTGGAAGTCTAATCCTGGAAGCTCTCTCCGTGTTTAGCTAGAGATAAGTACATTTAAAAGGATGTACATGTGTTTTGCTGCATGTAAGATGGAGCTGTTGATTTGTAGTAGACCGATTATTTGTTTGGATGGTTGCTACTTGAAGGGAGCTACTCCGGGCCACCTGTTCACTGCTGTCAGCATCGACGAGAACGATGAAATTTATTTGATTGTTGTAGTAGTAGTTGAAGTAGAAAATATGGATTCTTGAAACTAGTTTGTAGAATTGTTGCTTGAGAATCTCAACACCCCGTCCGACAATGGGTGGACAATCATTGATGATTGACAAAATGTGCGGTTAATTGCTTTTCTCATCTATGTTTATGTTATGCGTTGTGTATGAATGTTTAACTCATATTGTTATCTTTTTTTGTAGGGCCTTGTGTCAGTTGTCAGAGAGTTTAGCAGGGCAAGCAGAGCATTGTTTTTGCATCCGACACCTGTATGCAAAATTTTAAAACAATTTAAAGACAGGTTGTTCAATGATGCAATGTGGGCAGTTTCTAGAGCCACAACATCAGCGCACTTTGAGAGAGAGATGTTGAAACTATTTTTGCGAGTGTTTCCCTCGTTTTAGTCTATCCCCCTATGACATTATCAAAACCAGAAATCCAAACAGATATTTTCCAAACAGATATTATCCAAGTAAACGTAAACACAAACAAACATATATTATTCAAGCACACAAAGTAAACATAAATATATAAAAAGACAATGAAATTTTTATTATGTACAATAAAATCAGTATCTTAATCTATATCTCTACACATCTCAACTACACTAAGTCGTCTTCTTGAGAGATTTCTTCTTCAAATCTATGATCGCAAATGACAACTACGAGTCCACGTATATGTTGGACACTTTGGCGAAGGAACGAACTCTTATCGGGTAGATCTTCGTGATGGTGGACGTCAGGCTGCTTGCAAGTTCGGATCACCCCTAACCCTTCACTTCTACACTGAAAGATGTCATGTGGGCTGCAATGCAAAGGGAAAAATCAGCACATAAACAAAAAGCAATATGAATTTACACAAGGGAAAAGATATACCACTCTTTACCCATTGGTGCTACAACGATTGCAATTGCTTCAAGTAGCAACAACTAGTAAGGGTAGTGAGTGTGCAGGTCAACGGACGACATAAAACACGCTTGCTTTGGGTGTGACTGAAATGCAAAGGAAGCACACATTAGAACTGTTGAAATATGAACGACAAATCGGAAAAGCGAGATTTTTATTTATATGAATCCACCCTAATGTCATTAGTGATTTTTTAAATTAAACCTCGAAGTATTCTCCTTCGTTCAATGCAAAGTACTGCATACAAATAATGCAAAGCTAGGATGAGTAATAATATAACATCTTCTGAACTACTTAATGTAACAGAATGTAATTCTCACCGTGTTTGCCTTGCTTTGAGAAGATGATCTCAGTGATGTGGTACTCATCCCGAACATAAAAATAAAAACAACAGGCGGGATATCGTAAGTATGCAATAAAAAACACTTGATGAATGATACAAAATGAAAAAACCTATCATAATTCCAGAAAGAATTGCTCACACGTCTAGGTTCTTTCGGGTATTTGTACGAACATAAGTCGCAAAAAGATCCATCAGTTTACCTGGCTGCAAAAAACATTGATAAGTTACCGTCAGACTAATAAGGCATGAATAAGTGCATAAATGTAGATAACCAAATCGAAGACGTACCATGCACACAATTTTAAGTGGCGGAGGTTGAGATCCACTCGGCACGGCTATCGATGGAGGAATGAGAGCAACTATCTTTAGCACCTTGGCAAACATGGCAGGAGGAGAATGTTGGCCTCTGAGGGCAATGATGCTGCAAATTTGAGTTACGTTATTATGTCGCATATAAATGAAGTAAATATTGGACTTTGCGTATAAACTAAATAACTTATAAGTAGTCTGTGCATTCAGTTGCTGAAGAGGACAATGGAGAGGCTATTGGGGAGGCTGTTGGAGAGGTTGATGCAGGGGCTGCTCAAGAGAATGGTGGAGAGGCTACTCGCTGCCCTCTTCTCTGCAATTTTGCCAACATCCTATGATGGCGCTCCTCTGCTCGTTCCTCCATCAGCCTCATTTAATGGTGGTCCTCCATCATTTGCATTATGTGCAACCCCATTTAATAGAGCTCCTCCATTCGGACAAATCGGTCATTCATCATTCGAACTCGATCTTACACTGAAAGATGACGTTCATCCGCTTGCTCCTCCTTCCTTCGCATCCAGCCGGCAATCTCCTCACGCATCGACGTAAAATGAGATGATTGAGTAGGGGGCAGGGTCATCACCTGCAGAGTATCATCCTCCATGTGCTTCAGAGGCGATGTTAGAGGTTGTTCTGCCGAGGGGGCTGGAAGTTGTTCCTCCCATGGGGTTGGAGGCTATACAACTGAGGCGGGTAGAGCTCGTTTCTTCAGGGTGGGTTTGGATGGAGTCTTGCATACCCATACCCTTTCAACTCTATTGATCCCCATTCGGTCAACTTTCAATTTGTTATAAACATCGGTGGTCTTCTCTTTGATTTTCGGCTACTCATCCGAGACCGGTACCCTATAATGCTTAACAATCCTCTCATACTCTTCACTAGGTTGTTGAGGACCTCATACATGTAACTCAAAATCACATAGCCAATGTTCACTCTCTTTCTAGTGAATACCTTCTCCAGCATGTAGAGATCTATGCAACTAACATGGTCTCAATGTCCATCCCGAGGCAATATGGTGTGCATCATGATGGTGTGAATCACTCGGGCTTTGGCATTCAAGTCATTGTACTTTGGCTTCTTGAACGTTGCGATCTCGAGATCATGGTGCAACAATCTAAGCACTGTCAGACCTTCTCCTTGTCTGATGAAAGGTGGCTCCTAAGACACGTGATCATAGTGCTCGCTTGGTTCCTCCGTCAAACATCCAAGCAACAAGTTAATATCTTTGGGAGTCATTCTCAACTTCCATCCAAACATGTAACTTCAGACCTCTAATAGTTGGGTGGATAGTTTCAAATGGCATAAAAGAGTATGACAATCAATTCACAGAAACTTCCACCCAATCTGCACAAACCGGCTAAGCCAACCCCCTCAAACAATCCTTTAATTTCAAATTCAGTCAATGACTCAAAGTCTACTATTCTTGAAACAATAACTGAATGGCGTTTAACATCGACTTCATACCGTTCGTTCGTTGGGCTATCTTGAAAAGTGGAAAGTGAAACCTCTCTGTAACAGGTTGAAAATGGACCATTGCACCTACTACTGGTCGTTGTCGAGACTGAGGTTAAGGTTGAGGTTGTACTTCAACCTTGGCTTCTGTAATAGGGGCAATTGACCGACAATGAACTCGGTTGCAAGCCGATGGTGTTCACGGGTCTAGTCCGTCGTTTCTACCTGTGGTCACAGCTGAGATTGCGACGGACCACCCTTTCGCTTAAGCATAAATTTCTTTGCCCTAAAATCCATTGGAATTGATAAAACAGTGAGAAACGAAGGTCTGAGAGTACGAATATTCGCCAAGGATTTCGTGGTTCATGGTGAATTCACCGAAGCACACAGTTCATTCTTGTATACTAGGGCATAGGTATGCAAAATGACACATGATGTTCCGCGGCGGAACGTCGTCATTCCGCGGAGGAAAGTTGATGTTCTGCGAAAGAATGTGTCACATTCCACGGCGGAACGTTGTAAATTTTAATAAATATTGACGTTCCGCCAAGGAATGTGACACGTTCTGCCATGGAACATCAATGTTAGAACATTACTTTTTAAATTTTCATTCTGCGGAGGAAGGTATAACGTTCTACAGCAGAACAATAATATGTTTAACGGTAAACGTGATAGCGATGTTTACGACGACTTTTTTTTATAGTTCAGTGATTAATTTGTTAGCAAAAATATTTTAATGGTTGACTTGTCATTGATCACAAAGTACGATAGTTGATTTGTTAATTTCCCAAGTGATTATTTTAAAAAATTAAACTTTGTCTAAATCATGTTCTAAGTAAACGAACACAAGACGTACAAAAATATAATTAATTAAAATGTATAATAATAAATTAAAGAAAAATTGACAAAACAACTATTGAATTATGATGTCAATGAAAAGTTGATGGACTATAGGTCCACTCTATCATCAATCAAGCTTCCAATAATATTATGGAAGCATTCAAGATCAAACATAAGTGAAAGTTCAATAACAATGATAGAATATTTGATTAGCTTCACAAATCTACATACTTTCTGACCTTTGATGAGTATTTGACGATTTTGGTATTTTGAACGACATCATATCAAAAATTGTGTTTTATGAAGATTGTAGCTGACTTCCAAATCTTTCTACAATGGTCTAGATCTTTAAAATTGGAGATCATTTGTTATGTCAAAAGCCCACGGAACAAAGAGCAAATATTGTGTAAAGTCCAAGTGGCCAAACTTGAAGACAAAGGAAAGTTAATATATGAAAACCATCCAAGTGGCCGAACTCAAGAAGGAATAACTGCCAAAAGACATCAAGACTTGGAGAAGAAAGAAGAAAAAGTTAATTAAATAATCCTTAAGCTAAGATGTCTAGTAACTATTAAGCAAATTATCGGCCAAGTTTGTATTATAGCCGATTTAGTGATATTATTCTTATTTAATTATTTACTATTATTTAATTTGTAATTAAACTATTTATAGCCACCTTATGTAAGAATTTAAGACAGTGAAGATTGAATATAGAAAAACTTTTGCTTATTTTCGAAATTGGAATAATTCTTCTTTCAAACCTTTGGTGGGTTACTCCAAAGTTTCGTTGTGCGTGTTGCATCACAAGATTGAGCTTACTTTGTGACTTGTGACTTGAGTGAGTTCTCTTATTGACATTTGTACTCTTACTTCTCGGAGGAAGAGTGTATGAAGTGGTGTCCAACCTTCAAGAAGAGTTTCATTGTCGAAGACATCCATACAGGAGTTGCAAGTGGTCCAGCTAATCGACTTCTTCCGTGCTTATTTCCAAATCCGTGGCAAATCTTATCATTCTTTTTAGAGGAGTTATTCTTCACTTATCAACGTGGCTACTGTCCAAATTTAAGAAGAAAAGCTTATAAAACGAGGGAGTTATTGATTTCTAAAGTCAAACCTTCTATAAAGAGAATTGCAGCAAAATATAAAAAACTTTTCAAAAACCGGTCGATCACCTTCTCCTCAGCTGACCGACCGCTCGAGAATTCGTTCGACTCTGTAATATTTTGCACCGTTGCTGATCAACCGCTATTCACTCCAACTCTTGTGGGTGATCACTTGTGGTCGATCACCGCCTAGCTATTCCAAGTCTTGATCGACCGCCTTGTCTGTTTTCCTTCAGCATCTGGTTGCTCACTTCATCAACAACTGAACTCTTCCTTAGGTTATATTCTCATTCCCTTTAGCTAGTGCATTAAAAGTCAACAATTAAATAATTTTTGCTAACAAATAAAATAGTCAACTATGAGAAATGAACGGAACAAGCAAGCTGTCACATTTTTTGTTAAAAAATGTTTTATTTCCGCTGCAGAACGTTGTATTTCTGTTGCGGAAAGTCATATTTCTATTACGAAGTCATCTTTTTACTTCAGAAAGTAAGTCATTAGAATATGAATCATGAAACATTATTTTCGTAGGTGAAAAATCATCTTTCCTGATTCTTATTTTAACGATTCACTTAATGTAACGGAAAGTAATATTTTTTTTTTACGAAAAATATAATAGTGATATTTATTTTATTCATTTTTTATAGTTGAATATTTTATTTGTTAACAAAAATGATTTAATAATTAATTTATTATTGAGGATTATGTGGTTTTATTAATTTTCTTAAATTAAAAAAATTATTATTTTACAAAAAGGAATGGCTAAAAGAAAATTAAAATTTAAAAATTATATTTTCTTATTTATTATATTTCTTATTTCATATGGCAAAATGTCAAATGTAAGGAAAGACATTGTTTTTTTGTCTTGTTTTTTGGGTGTTTCACGCCTCCCAGGAAAAGGCTCCAATCCAGCATCTATGCATTGCATACAATGATGACGCATGACATACATACATACATATGAATTAATGCAGTAGTCATGCATGTCAGAAATTTGCTGTCATGGAGGGAGAAGATTAGTGATGGGAAAGAGGAGAAGATTAGCGTCCTCTTTCTTGTTTGCTTATCCTAAACTTAAAAGACAGCACCATTTTTAAAATGAAAGGGAAAAAGACAATTATCGTGGTTTATGACTAAGGATAAATTAACTACTGTAGTATGTTTTTTAATAATTTAACAATTCACGTATACTAAAATGATAATTTCATTATCGATGTAAGAAAAAAAAAATGAGAGTATGTCAATTTTAGCTTTGACACCACAACGTTTGCAGGAAATTTTTGCCTGGAGACCGCAGTGTCCAGGCAAAAATTACTTGGACACTGCATGCAATTTTGTCTGGACACCACAGGTAATTTTACTTGGACACTGCGGTCTCCAGGCAAAAATTTCCTGGACACCGCATGCAATTTTGCCTGTACACCACCGGTGTCCAGGCAAAAATGCATGCGGTGTCTAGGCAAAAAAATCACCTAAACTTCAAACAACCATAACTTTTGTTACGAGTGTCGAATTTAACGCACAAGGTATCAATTTGTAGGTCTCTGAAAGAGCTTCGATTTGATACCTTATGCGTCCAATTCCGACACACTTAATAAAAGTTATGGTTGTTTGAAGTTCAGCAAGTCGTTTTACCTAGACACCGCGGTCTCCAGACAATTTTTGCCTTGACACCGCAGACAATTTTGCTTGGAGACCGATGTGTCTAGGCAAAATGATCTGCTGAACTTCAAATGACTATAACTTTTGTTAGGAGTGCCGAAATTGGACGCATAAGTTATCAAATCGAAGATCTTTTAGAGACCTACAAATTAATACCTTGTATGTCAAATTCTGACACTCATAGCAAAAGTTGTGATCGTTTGAAGTTCAGCAGGTCGTTTTGCCTGGACACTGTGTCTAGGCAAAACGCCCTGCTGAACTTCAAACAACCATAACTTTTGCTATGAGTCTTGGAATTAGACGTATAAGGTATCAAATTGAAGCTCTTTTAGAGACCTACAAATTGATACTTGTGCAGACCTACAAATTGATACTTGTGCATCAAATTCTGACACTCATAGCAAAAATTATGGTCATTTGAAGTTTAGGTGGTCTTTTTCCCTGGAGACCGCGATGTCCAGGCAAAATTGCTTGCGGTGTCCAGACAATTTTTGCCTGAAGACCGCGGTGTCCAGACAAAATTTTTTGTGGTGTCCAAGCAATTTTTACCTAGACACAACGGTCTTCAAGCAAAAATTACTTGCAAACACAGCGATATTTAAGCTAAAATTGACATACCTTCAATTTTTTGTAGATGATTTATCATTAATAGTAAACCATGGTTGAATTGTCATTTTCCCAAAATGAAATGTATAGCTCGACGGGTATGGCTATGGCCGCTTTTTTGTTTTGTTGTTTTAATTTTCCAACAATGGCCGTGAGCCATCTGTCATTTGCAGGCGTCTTCCTGACTCGTTTCTGTATCTTTTGCGTTTGTGTTTCTTTTTGAGTTTTCACTTGGAGAAAGTGGGTTCCATTTTTTTTCTGTTGTAGAAAAGCCAAAGAAAGATAACAGTAAGCCGTAGCCACCTGGCTTTCTCTCTCTATCCTTTCAGTGGGTTGGTTTCCTGTCTCTCTCTACTCTTTCTCTCTCCATGGGGAATCCTCGAGATTGACGTTCCTAGAATAAAGCCACAGGATCCCCTTTTCTCTCTCACTCTATTTGGGTTTTTTAGAAAGAAAAAATGAAATATGGCGAGAGGAGGCTCGACAGAGCCTGCGCAGAAGAACATGAAGAATCATAGCAAACACTTTTCTGAACGCCCATTTCAGTTTTAATCTTTTTAGTTGCGAAGTTTTCTCTGGAAGAGGATTATGGCTCTTGTTATGCACAAAGATTCATTTGACAAGCAGATGGATTCGGGCAAGTACGTGAGATATACACCAGAGCAGGTTGAAGCCTTAGAGAGGGTTTACTCTGAATGTCCAAAGCCTAGCTCTTTAAGGCGGCAACAGCTCATTAGGGAGTGTCCGATTCTCTCCAATATTGAGCCTAAACAAATCAAAGTTTGGTTTCAGAATCGCAGGTTCAAACCTGGCTTCTTCTTCTTCTTCTTCTTTTCTGCATTTGAAAATGCACTTGCGAGGAAGACTTTTGGGTTTTCTGGGCTAAATAACATCCGTTGTTTTGGATAGTTCTTTCTTTGGATTTATATGACCGAGAAAGTAGTTTTCAGAGAGGATTAAAGTTCTATTTTTTCTCGTACCCACCATTTTATTTGGGTTTCTAGTTGTTTTTCAATCCACACTCGCCTTATGTGTCTTCTGTAAAACTGGTGTTGCTCCATTTTATGTTCAACTTAACTTTTCTAAGTTTCTCCCCCTTCTAGTTTCCCATGCAGCCATGCTTATTTCAACCGCATTGGCTGCTGGTTTTTTTGGGTTAAATATGTCGTCTGTTTCCTATAAATGCTAAAGTTCTAGTGAAAAGATCTCTCTTTGCTTAGTTTTCTACTTTAACTGTTAGATAATGACGGTTCCTATCTATATTTTACTCTCATTGCTTTATATATCCACTGTTTTCCTCTCTGTTTCACCATTTTTGTTTTCTGTTGGACATTTCTGGAGAAAATGCTGCAAGAGTAAAGTTTAATGGTGGGTATTCAAATGATTTTACATGGGAAGCCCTTTGTTTTGTTTTGCCTTCTCTTCTCAATTTCTTGCATTTGTAATCTCTTTTCATGATTGCAATACATTTCCCAAATCCTTGGCTAAATCTCTACCCTCTGAACTTACACATTTAACACCCATTATTGTGCAGATGCCGTGAGAAGCAGAGAAAAGAATCTGCTCGTCTTCAAACTGTGAATAGAAAGTTGAACGCCATGAACAAACTCTTAATGGAAGAGAATGATCGCTTGCAGAAGCAGGTCTCTCAGCTGGTTTATGATAATGGGTATATGCGTCAGCAACTGCATAGTGTAAGCTCGACTACCCCTGCCAAAATTTATTGTTTCAACCGTCGTCTTTAATGATTTTTCTATTATGATATGTAAACAACAGTTGCAATCTTAATTAAATTTAAGCCTTTTGAGTTCTTCGTTGGATCATGCAGTATGTCCAATGTTCTTGTTTTTTTGAATCTTAAACAGGCGTCTGGAACGACCACAGACAATAGCTGTGAGTCTGTGGTCGTGAGTGGTCAGCACCAACAACAGCAAAACCCAACACCTCAGTGTCCTGAACGGGATGCTGCAAGCCCAGCTGGGTCAGTAGATTCATCTTCTTTTTTGTTTGAAGAAAGAAAATACAAGAGAAAGAAACGAAGAACCCTTCATAAGAAAAAACAAACGCTTAATGGAGAACAATTTTTCTCTTATTAGAGAGAATTAAACTAGAAGGATAGATTCTAAAGAACTTAACAATACGTCCACTTAGCAATGATGAAATTAATATTGTCCCGACAATGAGCTCTTTATCATCAAAGATAATAATAGCATTCTGAGGGAGTCAATAGCTCAAACAATTGCCAATAGTCTTGAATCAATCATTTTTAGTTGTTAATCCTTGAATCAATCATTTTTGGTTGCTCTTTCTCTCATTTTGTATCAGTAAAGTGCTGATCATGTATTTCTTGTTTCAGTCTTCTAGCGATAGCAGAGGAGACCCTGGCGGAGTTCCTTTCCAAGGCTACAGGAACTGCTGTCGACTGGGTCCAGATGATTGGGATGAAGGTTTGACCCCATTGAATGTTCTGATTAAGTTATTTAGACAGTTCCTTAATCATAATTTTTACGTTTAGACTGGTTTAAGTGGTGACCCTTTTCAATAAAATGACTTAAAATTAACTATTGTTATATATCCATCCAGCCTGGTCCGGATTCCATTGGAATCGTTGCTGTTTCTCGCAACTGCCGTGGAGTAGCAGCACGAGCTTGTGGTCTCGTCAGTCTAGAGCCCACCAAAGTACTCTCTCGTTTTGGTCTTTGAAACTTGGCTTTTCTTTATTCTTTAATTTTTCCTATTGTAAATGACATTTGTTGAGTAGGTTGCTGAAATCTTGAAAGATCGTCCTTCATGGTTTCGCGACTGCCGATGTGTTGATATACTAAATGTAATCCCTGCCGGAAATGGAGGGAGAATAGAGCTCATATACATGCAGGTGGGTTGCGCCTTAATTTCTCAAAAGTTGTTTTTGCATCGAACGGTTTTAATTTGTTATATTTTCTTGAGTAGACTTATGCTCCTACGACATTGGCCGCAGCTCGAGACTTCTGGACATTACGATACACCACTAGTTTAGATGATGGCAGCCTTGTGGTATGCGTAGTTAATCGTTTACTCTACTCAACTTAGATTTCCTAGTGGTTTGTGTAGTTAAAGATTCGTCCACTCGATGAATTGTTGCTTGTATGATTTGTAGGTATGTGAGAGATCTTTGAATTCCTCAACCGGTGGTCCCACAGGGCCACCTACTTCGGGTTTTGCGAGAGCTGAAATGCTTCCCAGCGGATGTTTAGTCCGTGCTTGTGAGGGTGGCGGGTCAATTATTCACATTGTTGATCACATTGATTTTGATGTAAGCTTTAAACATATAGTTATAATTTTGGCTTTTGATCTCAATTATTTAATTCTTCTAAATTATTAGGTTTGGAGTGTACCTGAAGTTCTAAGGCCTCTTTATGAATCTTCGAAGATTCTTGCTCAGAAGATGACCATAGCTGTATGAACTTTTTTGGGAAATTTATTATTTGCCTTTTTATACCGAGATTGTAAAAAAATCCAAATATTGATTCAGGCACTCCGGCACATCAGACAAATCGCTCAAGAGT
The DNA here is from genome assembly GCA_022433065.1 of Begonia loranthoides. Lineage (NCBI taxonomy): Eukaryota > Viridiplantae > Streptophyta > Magnoliopsida > Cucurbitales > Begoniaceae > Begonia > Begonia loranthoides. Next base: position 3,318,839 of record CM039475.1, read on the forward strand.
TTAACGGTGAAGTTCAACACGGCAGTGGCCGCCAGCCTGCTGTTTTAAGGACATTCAGTCAGAAACTGTGCAGGTAAACGCATCAAAACTTCTTGTTTTGCAATGGCCTTGAGTTATAAGTATCTTTTGAATCCATCTCAGGGGGTTCAATGACGCCATTAACGGATTTGTCGATGACGGTTGGTCCCTTATGGGTAGTGACGGGGTGGAGGATGTAACAATTACAATCAATTCATCGCCAAACAAACTTTTTAATACCCAATATGGCAGCATTGCAATGTTTTCGAGTTTTGGCGGGGGTGTGCTATGCGCCAAGGCATCAATGCTATTGCAGGTACATGTATTTAGTAGAATCATGTCCATTTTTTGTCTCAAATGGCTGTTTCACTTGAATTTGTTCGGTTGCAGAATGTTCCCCCTGCTTTGCTGGTTCGTTTCTTGAGGGAGCATCGCGCCGAGTGGGCTGATTATGGGGTGGATGCCTACTCTGCCGCATGTATTAAGGCCAACCCTTTTTCAGTCCCATGTCCGAGGCCTGGTGGCTCACCTAGTAGCCAAGTTATTCTTCCTCTTGCTCATACTGTCGAACACGAAGAGGTATAATTTAGTTTTTCCACTTTGCTCATGCTGGTTTTTTGTTTGGCAATCCAACTATAATCTCTGCCCATTTGCTTTGTAGTTCTTGGAGGTGCTTCGGCTCGAGGGCCATGCATTTCCTCCCAATGATGTAGGTTTGACGGAACGGGATATGTACTTATTGCAGGTAAGGAGCTTTTTAGATTGTAAAGTTGCTCTCTTTTGTGGGCTTATTTTGACCTTTTTTGTTTTTGGTTTGCTCTTTCACATCATATTTTGGCAGCTATGTAGTGGGGTTGATGAGAACTCAGTTGGCTCCTGTGCCCAGCTTGTTTTTGCTCCTATCGATGAATCTTTTGCCGATGATGCCCCCCTGCTACCCTCTGGTTTTCGGGTCATACCCTTAGATCTGAAAACGGTTTGTTTTCTCAACCATATTAACCAACTTTTTAGTTCTACCTTGAGAAAATTAATTTGCGAAGAAATTGATAGGATGGTGCTGGGGCCGGCTCTGCTACTCGCACTTTGGATTTGGCTTCTACCCTTGAAGTGCGGCCCTGCAGTGCTCGTTCTGGCATCGAAGTGGATTCGAATGGCTACAACCTTCGATCTGTATTGACAATTGCTTTCCAATTTGCTTTTGAGAGTCACATGCGAGACAGTGTTGCTGCCATGGCTCGACAGTATGTTCGTAATGTCGTGGGGTCTGTCCAGAGGGTGGCTATGGCCATTGCTCCTTCTCCCATGAGTTCCCTCATGAGCCCGAAACCCCCTTCGGTTTCTCCCGAAGCCGTTACTTTGGCCCGATGGATTTGCCGAAGTTACAGGTAACCTTTCATCTTAACACGTATTCATTTATTTTGGTTAATTGAGTTTCATGCTCGAAAAACTGTGACAGAATACATGTTGGCGAGGAGCTCCTTCGACCTGATTCACAATCCAGGGAAGGTATACTTAAGCAACTTTGGCACCATTCCGACGCAATTATGTGCTGCTCGGCGAAAACTAATGTAATTCTCTTAAAAACCATGTTAAAGTTTACAAAAATTCTGCAAGAACTTGGAAGAGATGATTGTTCAATTTTTGTGACCCATAAATTGCAGGCATCGTCCATTTTCACATTTGCCAACCAGGCTGGCCTTGACATGCTCGAAACTACCCTAGTTGCCCTCCAAGATATAATGCTCGACAAAATTCTGGACGAAGCTGGCCGGAAAATTCTCTGCTTGGAGTTCTCCAAGATCATGCAGCAGGTACGACTACTAATCCGAAAAACTTAGATTGCAGGACGTCAGCCAGCTTTATATTAAAAACCCTTAAATTTCAGGGATTTGTACATCTGCCGGCTGGAATTTGCATGTCGAGCATGGCCAGGCCAGTATCTTATGAGCATGCCATTACTTGGAAAGTCCTGGACGATGAAGACTCGAATCACTGCCTGGCTTTTATGTTCATCAACTGGTCTTTTGTATGATTGAGAAAAATACAGCCCCTAAAAAAGCAGACTTTAGGAATATGTATGTATTAAGCTCTGAATCTCTCTCCTTTTATGGCCACTTTTGTATCTGCCCATCTTTTGCTGCATTGAAATGTAAACTCGTGTTGAATGGGCATGCTATGTTCTAATTTATATTAACATGGTCTATTGTTTTAGGCATGAGTTCCCATCTGCTTGGATTGTTTTCTGCAACTTTGAAAGCTTAAATCTATGGCTTCCCCTTCAAATACTCATACAAAGTTTGATGGCTATCCAGAGATTACAGAACTCTGATTGAAGAGTGATTCTAACTTTCTGGCTTGTATATTTTCATAAATTCATAACAATTTCTCCAAGAAGTTTTCCATTAGAAGACAATGCAGAAGGCAATCACTAAATCCTGACACAACCCATTTCCTAGATCACTAATGCTGCTCTCTTTCTCTCTCTAGCTTTCTCTCTCCTTCCTATTTTTGGAGGTGGGTGAAGTTCAGTCTGCAACACAGAAGGACCAAACCAAGCAAAATCAAAATTAACAGCCCTCCAGCTTTTTACAGGCCACCATTAATGGAGTACAGGACGTGCTTTTTTAACTCTCAGAAGACACAGATGGCATCATCCAATTATCAAATAACACGTCAAACTTGAAATCTAGACAACTTTTTCTGGCCCTTTTCTAAGATTGAACTGATTTACCCAAAATGGCCTCTTTATGAGTAGTTGGTGGAGGAGGATAGACAGGACTAATTGTTGAAATAATAAAATTAACATAAAATAATGTAAAAAATAGGAAATAAAAAGAGAGTAAATGCAAAGCATTTAACAATCACCAGCTCTTGTGTCTGCCATTGCTGTCCTCCCCCACCTTTTGCCTCCCTTTTGCCTCCCTACTCCACAGCCCACGCCATGCTATGCTATGTATGTGAGGAGGAGGAAGCATCATCATCATCATCATCCACATGATCATGATGATTATCGATATCCATACTGTGGGACCTCCCTGCAACAAACAAAGTCTAGGGAAAGTACCGAGGCTCCTGCATTTTTCTAATATATTTATTGTCCTTTTCAGTTGAATTTTTTCGAGGTCTTTAGAGTTGATTGTGAGAGGCACTGTTTTTTTGTTTCGACCATCGTGCTCTCTCTCTCTCTCTCTCTCTCCCCCCCCCCTCTCTTAATTTCTTACATTTTTCTTAAAATTTTCTGAGAAATTACAAGAGTTTCCACCAAACGTGACACCCTTTACATGAAAAACCATATTCTAAAACCTTATATTAAGTATTTTTGGTAGATATTAATCTTGATTAAGGTTAAGCATGCATCTATAACTACCAAATGTTTCTCTCTCTAGTTCAGAAAGTCAGAAATGGGCGTGCTGGAATTTGGAGCCTTTTGATGGCAGAGCATTGCTTTCTCCAACAACAAACTCAAATTGACAACATTAAAGTGCAAAGCTCTCCACCTTTTCAAAGACCCAAGAAGAGAGAGAGAGAGGCAAAGGCCTACCAGGGTTTCCTTTTTGTCCCCTTCTTCTCACTCAGGCTCAGCCATGGCAGATTGTTCACTGGGTCAAATCTATGCCAACGAGTTAGAAAGGGGATCTTAAAACTGTTGCTGAAATCAGTATTCAACTTTTTATTATTAAAGCAACGAGTTTTGCCATTGATTATGAGAGAGGAAGAGGATCTCTCTCTATTATACACTTTTATGATGCTAGATTTTGTAGGATTTTGGTATGTTCTTGTTCTAGTTCTGGTTCTATTTCTGGTTCTAGTTGTATCAGTAGTAGTAGGCCTGTGGAAAAGGAAGATCTTAGCGTGTAGTTAATGACAGAAAATGGAGGATTTGACTCAGTCTCTGGTCTTGAAATTATTCTTGTTTTAACATAATGGGTTGAACGGATGTTGAAACGATATAATTTTAGGGTTCATGGGAAGATGTTTGTGGTTTCCATACTTGGTGGATTTCTTAATCTGCAAGCAAGGGGGGAACCAAGAAGGAAAATGTGGGTTTCTGCATTTTATTCATTTATTTGTTTTGAGTTAAAAGCTTGAAAATTTCTGGATACACTAACTTATCATCCTCGACAAATTTGATTTTTTTGAGGTCCCATTAAAAATAAAAATCGAATGCTTCTAATTGCAGTTAGCTAATTTTACAAGTAACTAAACAAAAAACATTATCAGAGAATGTCATATCTATGCACATTGCTAGCAGTAAGAACAGCACACTTCCCAGGACCTACAACATACTTGGCAACTTTTGTGATGGGATATTGGGACCCTGCTAGACTTCTTAGGGAAAAATACAACATAATTTGGAGAGTAAACACGTTACAATTGTCTGCCTGATGATCATTCCATAATAGAGTTTAGTCCATAAAATCTTAAGTTTTTACAATTATTTTCACCAGCATTTACAATTTTTTCCTACCATCATGAATGTCTTCCTATAAACAAATGATCATCCGCCGCACTGTAATTAAAATAAATACCTTTCTTAATGACGTAAAAATCTATATATTTTACCAATCAATTCCCAAGTCTCTAGATAGGAAAAGTTTCTCAACATACAGGATAACTGGTGCGGCCGCGGTGACATAACTCTCCATCTGGACCCTTGCCGAGGTCTCTGAAAGTAACACCAGGAAAGTTTGAGACAAACGTAGTCAGCACTCAGCACACTTGTTTCAACGCAATAATAGTTATTTTTATAATTTTATTCATTATTTAAGAGCGTTTAGTATTTGTGTGTCACTTCAGAGAGTGTAAATATTAAGAGTGTCTTTGGGACATTACTCAAGCTACAGTTTTATTAAAAAAATAAATTAATTAAACCTCTACGTTAGGCAAACCCCAAAAATCGAAAACATGGAAGTTTTGTTTGAATTTTCTGGTAGACACCCAGAAATCCAGATCGAAGACTGGCAACTTAATCTAATCCAATGGGAAAATAAAATCTCACCAAGCTTTACTACTTTATTTCAAGACTTAAAGTTACTTCAATTCATAGATGTTTAAAATTATCAACTGAGTGAAAGAATCTACAGTAAATGAGATAAGAAGTTAGGATATTTTATCCCGTCCAAACACTAAAATTGTGCAGCTAGAGCTGAATCTAGTAATATAACCAAAAAACACCATACCGAGATTGTAAATAATTTAATGATTATGAAAGCAAGTCAGAAACTTTAATGTCATGAAAGAATTCCATCATGTACTAACCATTTTCATTAAGCTTGTTCAATAGCTGTAACCTGGTTGGAAGGGCATACATCCCTGCAGCAACAGCTTTCCTGATAATCCATCCATGATGGGGAGCAAATACTTGTGCATAAGCAGTGGAAGCTGGATCTTTGAGAGAATTACCTCTGCCAAAATAACAGAAAATGTTATTTTTCGAAGGTTCATAAACATTCAAATAAGACTCAAGCATATAAAATATCCATATAACATATACAAATATCTGACCACTGACTTTAGAATCAAGTTAAATAGCCGAGGGGACCAACAATACAATTCAAAAAATAACCTGTCACCTGATGATGGCATTCAGAAACAGAAGAAAAGATTTGTAAAATTTTGACAGTTACATTTCAGGTAACATCCATGGTTTGATAAGATCCTTCAACGTTGGAAAAAAAACCCTCTTTAACTTGAAAAAGCAGAGTATTAGAATATTTTCTCCACCTCTTTTTTGTGATAAAAAGGAAAAAAGTTCACTCAACAAAAGACTAAAGCAAGACGACAAAACAAGATAAAACACAAAGAAATTTGCCTTTCATGATGATGTAGTTGCATGGTAAAAAATATAAATGACACATGAAAGCTCGTTGGAAAAGAAGGCACACTTGAGCTTCTTACAAGGTTCTTCCAATTGCCTTCAAACACATCCATCAGATTTTTCCTCTCAGTGATTTTCCAAACCCACCAAATTGCAATGACATTAAGGGATACTCAAACGACCAAAGCAAGCTCTAACAATATACTGTATCTTCTACAACACTCGTCATATTTGAAACAAATTTATCACAAGATTAATCAATTTCACTGCACAGCATACTACTTTTTTGATAGGGGATGGAAATTGTATTAGTGTCCAAAATGTACATAAAGAGGAGAGAACTACAAAAAAGTATATTCAACTCCCAAAAAAGGGATTCAAAAGACTATTATTGACTAATAATCCCTCAAGAGAAAAGTGTATTACAAAAATGTGATTTGAAAGCCTCAAAGTGAAACCCCACATTTTCAGTGATTCTAGTTCTTTAAATCCACAAACACCAATACACATAAAACATTACTAACTTAGCCGCTTTCCTCTTATCTTCACACCCCACACATCTCCATTCAACCAAAATGCAATTTATAGAATTAGGCATCACCCAAGACTAATCAAGCCACTTTCACATCCAAAAATAAACCACCTCACTTCTTTCTCCTTGCCATAAAAGACATCTATTTGTGTGAGCAAAGCCTTTTTTCTTTCAATTGGACATCGTGAGAATCACCTCCTAACTTTCATGTTCTAGGTGTTACATTTTCCAAATAAAAGTCCCATTATAAAATTGCAAAATAAAGGAACTTGGAGACTCTACAGTCCAGAACTCTTGCCATCAACTGAGTGAGAAGAAGTTTAAGTCAAACACAGAATTGAACTCAGAGGAAACTCCTCTGTAGCTTTGGATTTGAGATTTTTGAAATAAATATTCCTGTAATAGGAAAGGACACTTGAGGGTCCAAACCTTAATATTGACACTCGATGATAACTGTTCTGCTAAAAATCTTCAAAAAACTCGATTATTCCATCATTTCCAATACTTAGCATGCGAAATAACTTTTGAAAGGGCAGGCACAAGTACCCTTTCAACCCTTAAAGGTGCATAATCGTTACAATTCTCTTGCATTGAAGTAAGCTCTTCAAAACTTGATGCAATCTACATATTTTCATCAGTTTGATCTCGTAAATCTATTTTCTCTAAACTAGACATAATTTATAAAAAAACTCTTCGCAAGAGGTAATTCCAGTGTATGGAAAAGTTAATTGTAAGGACTGGCAAGATACTTTATACACAGGGTAAACTGTGCATGATCTACCAAAAAATATCATACTTTTTTTTCAATAAAAACTACCCAAAAACATACTCTAAAGAATTTAAATTTTCCTATGGTCAAATAATTATAAAAAAGATACAAAATTGTCCCATTCCGAAGATCAAGAATCAATTATGAAGCCACTGAAACTCTTCCAGCTCATGTACAAGAATGACTAAAAATCTCTTTGATCAAATACACGTCATTTACCAAAATTATCGTCTATAGGATGCCAAAACCCTTCACTGAATCTATACTTCCTATTACCCAAAGTATTTTCCTCGCACTTTTTTTTTCCATATGAATGCAGGGAACCTTCAATTTTAAGAGTACAATCAAATACAAACAATAACCACACTTGGATGCATTGTCCAGGAAAACACAAGATCATCATATCTTTAATACAACCTCAACCACAAGCCAACATTTTCCACTAAAGATGCTCACATCCTGATTCATACCATGTCTTTTGACTACTTACACATAAACATTAAACAGTATTAAAATTAACATTGAGTAGAACCAAATAAAGTAGTTAGCTATCTACTCTGTATTGACATGAACAAGTGAAGCGACTTAAAATGTCTTGAAAGTCACGTTCTTATGTTCAAATGAAGTGCAGTTCATTTCAGGGGACAGACAATGTCGATATGACATAAACAACAAAAACAAATCATTCCTAAGATCTATTTGGATAACTAGATGCACAAATTTAGAAGATAAGAAAGCATTTTTCATAAGATGTTATAACTTTTCTTTTTACTTAATATCAGAAACTCCAAGCGTGATTTGATCAATTTTCATTTTGTTAACAGTGAGTTTTTGTGCCAGCTTGTGTGCACATTAATGTCACAATGCGTTAACTTTGCCAGATAGAATAATGTTAATAAGAGAATTAAGATACCGATACACATACTCTGTAGCTAAAATTTGCTCAAAAAGTAGTCTGACCATGTCAAGCCCACGCTTCACTCTCAAAAGGTTTCTAGAATGACTTCCAGCTTCCCTCACACAGTTTGCTTCGATATCTCTCCCAAGCAAAGCCTGTAAGGTAATAATTGATTTTGACGCCCCCAAAAGATCAGCAACCTGTCATCATTAACCAATAGTTCCAACAAACCAATCATCAATAATAATTTCGAGAGATTTGTTCAGCTTGTCCATGCCTGAACCAGGAATATTGCGGGGGGGAAAAGACATTCCTTTAATAGTGTGCAACTATGATTCTAAACTAAATGAGTTAGATAAAAATAGCCGAGTTAAAAATAGTATGCAACTATGATTCTAAAGTAAATGAGTTCGATGAAAAATAGCGGGTCTGAGAGCAACTATGATTCTAAATTAAATGAGTTAGCTGAAAAATAGCTGTCTGTAAGGATAGAATTTTCTGCGATAAAATTATACGTCCGGTTATTCCAATTTTTTAGGAAATCATAAACAACTGTCTAGCAATGAGGAGAAAATTGACAAATTCAGTCTCTTTCTTCTCCTTCAGAATCAGCCATATTCTTTTGGTAGTTAAAATGGAAATGACGAATCCAACAAAATTTTTTACGTTACGATCTGTGCATCAGTCTAACAAAACATCAAAAAGCTTGAAAAGTCTCTCAAATTCATTTCGTTTCTTTAAATTCGCATGAAACTTAAAAAAGAAAGTGGAAATACCTTGGCGACGTAATCCATCTCAGCAAACTTGAAAGCGATTCCCAAGCAACCAAAGAGAGGGGACACAAGAGAACAGGCGCGAGAAAACAACGCAACTTCTACCTCCGCGGCTTCAGAATTTACAATAGCCGCGAGTTCTTTAAATGCTTCGGATATTTTCTTCAGCGGCTTTTGATCGTCTATCTCCGCCATTGACTACCAAGATCTCTCTCCGGCTTCCCCTGAAACCGCAAAAGTAACGATTCCAATCATTCAGGTCTGTTTGGAGTGTCCGCCAAGTCTACTCCTATCCGCGACAGGTTTGCACTTGACCCGCTAAAGGAGGGGAAAGGATCATGAGAGTGTTCTTATTCCAATTATACACCTGGTGTGTTTTTATTTTATTAATTTTAATTTATTTTTAATAAAATTCATTTTCAATTCAGAATTAGAAGTCCAATAATCTAATATAACCTAATGAACCTTCATTCTTGATATATTCTCAAAATATATCATGTTTACACAAAATCCATTAAAATTAACACGCTCGTGATTTTATAATTTGAAGAATCTGAAAAACTGAAAGAATCATCGTTAAAGAATTATTTCTTGCGCTTCAAAACAAATCAACCGTTCCGTGCTAATTGTCATTACTCGTTTGGCCATTGGTCGAGACCCTTCAGCTACAACAACATCCTTGTTGCCCGGATTAAAGTTATTGATTATTCCAACCAGAATTTCGAGCAAATTCTCCTGTCGTCAAACACAATGTTCAGCTTGGGATTGGCTGGGCCGCCTATATCATCTTCTTGAGTAATTTTTCGATCTCTTCCAGCAATTTGCTCTCGATCATGACGGTTTGAAATCTCAATCCGTAACGGACGCTCGATGAAATGGAAATTGAGACCGGTTTAGGAGGTTATTTCTGTTTGTGAGAATGATTATCTTCTAAACATATTTAACTACAGAAATAGGAGACAGAAGAGAGACTCAAAAGTGGATATACAGCTCTTAACACACAATTACAGATGGTGAAGGAGGATGATTTGAACGAAGTGAACGACTAAAAACAAAACAAACAAGACCCTACAATAAATTTTAAAAAACTAAATCAGCTTCTCAAAGTGATCCTAACCATCCTTCCTCCATAGCCATGCTCTTTTTGTGCTTTCCCCGGGCGTTCTTCGCCTTCTCGACCTTCTTATCTCCACCATTCGAGTCTCTAATCGACCCCTCTTGAGCACTACAAATTTGAGACTTGAACCCGAATCCAAATCTCTTCGATAAATTTCCCCAAGAAGTTGTAGAGGACGGACCCCTCCCCCGACCCAACTTCTGGATCTCCTGCCTCATGCTAGAGCACTCCTTCTCAAGCTCAGATACTCTTATTCTCATGCTATCCATTCCCACTTTCAGTACTTGATTCTCTTTCACCGCACTTGTCCATCCTCCCTCGTTCGATCCACCGCCAAGCCTGCTCCTCAATTGTGTAGACCCGTCGAGATTGTCTGAAACAAGAAAGCAGCCGGCAATGGAGGTCCTCAGTTGCAGCTGCTCGAAGAAGAGAACTTGGACGATAATTCTAAGGGGCAGCCGCTCGTTTTGTGCAGCATGGGTGCAAGCCTCCAATGAAAGTTTCTGGCAGTCCATTAGCCGGCAAAGTTGCTCTCGGTCCGACTCTCCCAACCATGGGTGCGACTGAAGGACAGAACCATTAGTTAGAAAAAGTTTGATTAGTAGTATAAAATGATTGAAAGTAGAGCTAGACTATCAATCAAGAAACTGTATGAAGAATGAGAAAAGCTGCATGATAAAACACCTTCGAACATCTTAAACCGAGGTTAAAAATCCAGAGTATGATTAACAGATGTATTGGAAAATACCTTAAGATAAATATCTATGGCACGATAAAGGCCATCATCGAGGGGTCTAGCATAATCAGGCACAGCTGCAGCGAGAGCTTGAAACTTTGGAAGCTTTAAATTCACATCAGGTGCGACTTCCACAAGGTATCCATCAATTAGCTTTGCCACCATCGTGATTGGTGTCAATGATGGTGATCCGATCAAGTGGTCATCAACAATCGAACACGGAGAGACCCCACCTGTAGCTTGATCTAAAGCAAGAAAGTGGTCTAGAATCCTTTGTACACAGTCAACGTTGTAAAGTGTTTCAACCGAATCAGAGAAATTGGGCATCAAAAGATCTTCCAAAGTGGCTTGATCAAGTTGCATTCCTATCCTTCTCTCTAAACTAGAAGTGCAAGATGGGTCGGCACAAAGAATCATTGCAGTTCTAAGCAAACCAAACAAGAACTTAGTTGAAACCAATCCCTTCTCCATTGGAATCAAATGATCGATCTCTTCGAGTAAAATCTTCTGATCTTTTTCGGAAATCGTGGGCCCTAATGTATTTGGCAGCAAACGAGCACTAGCTTCGCCGGATCCTTGGCGACGATGGAGGCCAGGAAGAAACCTCTTTGCATATGAGGAAACTGAACCAGCAATTATTTCTGGTTTAACTCCTCGAGATTCCATTATTAATATCAACCGCTTATAGAGAGGCAAGCTTAGAGATGAGGACACATCTTCATACCACCAATCCAAGCTCGAGTTTCTAGGTCTAGCCCCTGTGCTTATTCCATTCCACAAGATACTCCCACCCGGACTCTGCATGGGCACGCCAAGCTCCATGATGGGCCACCCAAATAAATTTGGGTCCGTAGATGCCTTTGTTGCTAAAGACTCAATGCATCTTCTTGTAATGTGAAGTTCTTCGGCATGGGAGAGAATTTCTTCGCAACTTTGCAGCGCTTTAAGAGAGTCTTTCCAACTTCGGAGGACGACTTGATTAAGAAAGGTCTCAGTTTGTAAAATGAGGTTGCCTTCACCATATTCCTCCGTCATTTTCAAATATTCGGAAGCGCAACGAAGAAATACTACATTTGAGCCAGTAAGTTCGAGTTTCACACCGTAACAGAACTTTGCAACCAATTCGAACGTTTTGGCACCGCCGGGAATGCCGGAAAGGTTAATGACACAATTTTCTGTTTGGTTTTCAGATTCTTCGGCAATCAATTGTTCCATAACCCCACTTCTAGATAGCAAAGGAAACTGTATTGAATTGTATAAGGAGAATCAAAGAGAATTTTAGCAATCTAGCAGTATATAATCAATGATCGTTTGACAAATCAACCATGGTTAGAAAATCCATAAGCATTCAACAAAACCATTCATCAAACAACTACCTTGATTAAATTGGGTAATCAAACAAAATCTAAGTCATATTTGTCTATTCTTACATTCTTTTTCTAAGTTGCTTCAGCATAGATTATGAGAAGATGAAATGAATCTAATAGAGGTATGTTGAAATCAACCAATAATACTGAAGAAGAAAATACGAAAATTGGACACTAAGATTTAACGGAAAAAAAAAAACACAGGCAGAGGTAGAAAATCCACTAATGAAAAATCAAGGTACAATTAAAATTTGCGAATCAATCAATTATCAGGCCATGCCCGGTCCAATTGGAGATCGGGTCATTAGACTCTAACATAGAAGAAAGATTACCTTGTGAAGGTGAAAGGACATCTCTCCAACTTCAACAGTAATATCACTCGGGAGTCCAGTGGTGCAGAACCTACGATCATATGCATGTAAAAGACCAATTACTGGTGTATAATTGATGTAAAAAGCTTCAATTAGAAAGATATAAAGACCATTATTCTGAGCAAATGTTATTCAGTTATCAAACATCACGAAATTATACGCTAAAATAGTCGAGATTCAACACTCAATCTTTACAAGGTAATCATAGAATTTGAACCAACTATTAGAGCAATTCCTGGGAGGATGAGTAAGAGAAAGAATGAATAACAAAATAATAAAGATAATAACGCAGAAATCAGGGTTCATACCAAGCCTGTCCTCGCCTTTGGAATGCATCACTTTTGGATCCCAATTTCATGCAAGCCATTTCTCACTATGCTGAGCAGTTGGGAGCCTCCAAAATAGATTTTGAAACGACAACTGAGCTCAAAACCTATATAAAACTACACCAAGTTGAACTAAAATTTTACCAGTCTTCTTCTAGGACCAAAATCAGCTAAAGAACCTGGGGAGAACGCCTATAATCTGAAAATCCATATCATCAAAGACCTCCAAACAGTTCTACAATGCAGTCCACTCCAAAAATTAAGGAAGAATCAATACTTATTTCTGAAACCCAGTTCCTATTTCCCCCTTTTAAGCTAAGCTAAATAGGCATTCAGCCTTCAAACAAAACCGCTCTTGATCTACCAGAACAACTCCATTGGAACAAAACTCAAAAAGCACAAGAAAAAATGACCGCAACAAAACCACTCTAAACTATTCTGTCTATTCCGAAATTCTATCAGGAAGATTCCAAAATCTAAACTCACATGGGACAGAAGAAGCCGAAACCACTCACCCCCATTAAACAAACGGCACGACTGGACAACTCTCTCTGCTAAAAAAAAATGTCTGCAAAACTGAAACATAAGTAGACGAAGCGATACCCATTTGCCAAAACCACGAACTGAAATGCCCGAGGGCCTAGAGAATCGAGAAAACCGACATGGGCTATTATTAATTCGGGTCTGAAATGAAACCAAATTCTCACGCCCGACTGCGGGTCCTTTTCGCTTCAAACACACTCATTGGCCATTGCTTTTCTCGAATTTTGTTCCCGAAGAAACGCCTCTCATGAACAGTAAATGGCAACGCCGTTGACCCAAAAGAAAATTGGTTTCTAATAAGTAGAAAATTGAAGCTTTTGAGTAACAGCTCCCCGCTACGTCAATGTGCAGTACAGCTGGGCCATGTGGAGAATGCAATGAATTATAACCTTACTTATAAAAAAAATAACGTATAATTAATATCTAAATTATAGCTTTTCTCAATGTCTAAAAATAAGAAACAATTAAATTGTTTTATGATTTTAAATGAGTAGTTTAGAAGGTAAGATAAAGGGAAATTAATAAAAATAATTATTAAATTATGGTACAAGTGACAATAAAATCATTAAATAATTTTTACTAATAAATAAAATATTGACCTACAAAAAGATAAACAAAATAAATATTTTTGTCACTTTATTTTTAGTTAAAAATTTCAAATTATTTCTGCAACGTATAGACTTGTTTTCGCTGCGTAAAGAATCGTTTTCATTACGGATAGAATATTTTCCGTAGCAGAAACTAACTTTCTTTAGCAGAAAGAATATTTTTTGCAACAGAAACGAGCTTTTTCGTTGTAGAAAATACTCTTTCTGCTAGTCTTTGTAGTTCTTCAGTGTAGCAGACAATAAATTTTTCGACAAGTTTCCTCAGTGGATCGTAAACATATTTAAATTAGAGCACATTTATTTTTCAACAAACAATTTAAATAAAAATCTTCCATTTTCATTAGATGACCTCAGATTATTGAACTATTTAAGTTTATTGAGTAACAAACTATTTGAATTTATTCTGGCATCACTGATGAATTGCACAAATCTATTGATAATCAAGCTTAATAGGATTTGAAATTGCTCTTTACTTTACTTACGGTAAGCATCTACATTTCTATCTATTCACAATAATTTTATTGATTTAATACCAAAATCGATTTCATAGCTGAATAAACTAAAGATATTGAAATTAAAGTTCAACAAATTTGGCAGAGAGATACCCAGAGAGCTATGAAAATTGAAAAGTCTTCTTGTTTTTAATGTTTTTTTCAACAGGTTAATTGAAAACGTGACAACGATGTTTACATTGTTTATTTCCCATCATTTAGTGTTTTAGTTGTTAACAAAAATTGTATAAGTGTTTGTATTGTCACTGATTTCATAGTTCAATGATTATTTTGTTAATTACCCTAAGATTAATTATATCGTGTGTTGTTTTCTTGTGCTATACACGATAGTATTTGAATAAAATTAACTTTTCCGAGGTAGTTGCCAATATTTTTGTGATTATTATTTTTGTGACATTTTATTAGTTAATCATAAAATTTAACTGAACAATATATTTTATAAATAATAATTGATGATTTATATGTTATATTATATTACATTAGCATAATAAAATAAAATAGAAAAATAAAATAGGAAACTAATAGGAGAATACAAACATTGTACATAAAATGGCAAAATAAGAGTTTATAACAAGAGAATTAATTACAGGGCACCCAAGTTTTTAAGGCCCAGAACAACTCCAACACCAATAATGTGGCCCACACTCCCGCAGGCCAACGTGTCTGCCAGGGTGAATCCCGCTGGGTCACCGGTCTGCAGACCCGACTCCCTCGCTTCCAACTTAAGCCCAGCCGTCGACTTCCGGTTGGCCGACGGAGCCAACCCAAACCGCCCGGCGAAGAGCATCAGGCTGGTCGAAGCTACCATTATCTGCATCGTCATATCAACTAAGGATTGATCATCGAGAAAAACAGAGAGGCAAATTAAGTATCATCCAACAGATTTAATGGAAGAATACCAGGTTGGTGGATGAACCGATGTAACCACAGCGAGCGCCCAAAGCTCCCTTCCCTCTGGTTCTACGCGGCTGAACTGCCACCTGATTCAAAAATGATTATTTTTACCGTCAGTCGTCGGCCGTCCGATCAGTAACGAAAGGTTCTGAGAGGAGAACTTACCAAGCCTCTGACCGGAACTGATGAAACTCTGGAGGTTAATCCGGTGAACTGTGGGATGGAAGTCATCATTGTGGTGGAAGCCATCGCTCTCTCTCTCTCTCTATGTACGTCTCTTTCTCTCTCTAACTTCTACAACTTTATAATTCTCATGCTGCAATGGTTATAAGCAGCGGAAGAGAAAATTCTGCGTCACATCCACTAGAGAAATTTGTGGCCTCAAAATGAAAGAACAGGATACACTTAGATACCAGGTTCTTACGTGTCACTTTGCTATTGGACTTCTTAAATTGGATAAGGATTATGAGTTCTTCGCAAACTGCCACGTGGTTTATTTAAACAAAATTACAAAAAGAAATCATATTATGTAATACGTTGGCATTACATGTTACCCATTTTAGGATAAATTGTAGGACAACTACTTTACTATCCCACTATTTACTACTTAAATAATTTACTTAAATATTGAACAATTCATGGGTCATATAACAAATAATGTCCTAGTCATCTCAATTGTGTTTTACTTACTACATGAATGTCAGGACAAGCAATTAGGGCACCATCGTTTCTAGTCTTTCTATTCATGCTTAGTCGTGTTCACTCAAATCAAATAATTTAATAAGATATATGTTAGAAAAAATACGGATAATATGAAGAGTTGAAAAATAAACGTATATAGTAGTGATCATGATAATTTCCAGGAAAAAATACTTTGATTAATCTCCTTAGACAAAATTTACTTTTCCAATAAAGTTTTCAGAAAAGGCTTGAGGGGTTACAAATGGTTTTACTTAAAATTCAATCTTCTAGACATAGCTTACTTATACAGTATAATTATACCATTAATCGGTATGAAAAACGATAGCAGATGTGATCCAAAAATATCAAGAATATTTTTTCCGCATTGTTATAATTTAACAGTCAAAAAGTAAGAGAAATAACGGCGGAAATAGACACTCAGAATTTTACGTGAAAACACAAATCAGGAAAAACCAAGGGGATCGAGTCCAGAAAGATTTCACTATGAAAAATAGGATTTATAATATTTTTCTTTCACCACTCTTAGATTTCATAATATGCACAAAAGCATCTCACCTATTTTTCCTTCACTCTTTCTTTTTTCTACCTCAAAATAATCTTCACTATTTTCTGTTCTGCCTCTTCTTATTCTCTTCTTGAGTTTTGGATGCTTTCTTCATTAGAAATCTTCTCTATTTATAGAGAAGATTTCCAAACAAACAAAATGTGGGCGGCAAAAATAATTGTGTTTTGTTTTCCTTCTTCTTCTTTTTTTTTTTTTTTATTTAAAGGCAATGGTCCCTCATCTTAAAGAGGGACCATGTACCTTACAATACATTCTTGAAAAAAAATTGCAAATTTGATTTAAATCTGAAATTTGTCGATATAAATTTGAAGTATGGTGATCTTCACACAGTTTGAGAGTTTTTTTTATGTATATGTAATACTTCAAAGATGTTATTAAGCGAAACTTAATGACTAGGGGTTGTAATCATGTGTAAACTTGGGTGCACCTAACCTAGGCAATTGATACATGCTTGTACAAATAGAAGTTTTAAGACTTTCACCAACTCTTATCTGTGCACTTATTCTAATTGCATGCACGAGACAACTAATCTTGCCTCCACCTCTTCTCATAGATGTCATGTGTTAGATGATATCATATGTATCGAAATGTCATCAACGAGTAACTATGTCGACTTTGTTGGTAGAATTTTGTAGTCAATAACTACCAAATAATGCCAATATTACATAACTATTGTGTACTATTGACCTTCTTGCACGAGCAAGTTTATTAGAGGAAGCAAAATCTATGAAGAAGAATACGGAAAAGAAGCAAGACGGAGCCTTATTGGGTTCTTTTAACATCCTATGTAGTGAATCAAATAATTTGAGTTCGAAAATTTTGTCACTCAAAATGTTTTAACGAAGGAGCTAGATAATTTTGGGACTTAACTCCTTTTAACGAAATTTATGCAGGGCCATCAAACAAAGGGTGAGTTGGGCCTGCTTAGGGTAACTTCATGACATGGATGAAGGGTGGAAAGAAGGCCTTTTGAGTCATCACGTTGAGAAATGAGCAATTGCTTATAGATGCATCAACACAAAGTCTTAAACAAGAAATAGGATTGTTAAGAAATTTCATAATTGTTAAACTTAGCACTCCATACTAATTTTCAAGTTCTTCATTCAACATATCATCATCAAAAACAATAATCAAGTTCGTTATACATTTGATAGTAGATGTTACACATCTATTTTACGTGCTACACAATTTATTAGAATACAATTTTAATTTAATGGTTTAATTCTTCATAAAACCTAAAAATTTGAAAATAAAATATTTGTTATACATTTAAGGGAAATTAACAAACAAACTCTATAGTTTGAGGTTAATGGCAAGTCAAACTTTAAAGAAATTTTACTAATAACTAAAACCTTGAACTATAGAAAATGAAAAAAGCAAATATCGTAGTCACATTTTTTGGTCAAAAAACGTCGAGACAAATGCTGAAGTCACGTTTTCTGCTTCATAAGGATTTTTTCAGCCTTCGATGTCATTTCCTGGTTCAAGAAATTTGAAAAGAGATTTCGGAAATGGTATGGTCGCTCTGAGGAAGTTGAAAGGTCACTCAAAAATCAACTAAGGAAAATTGTTTGCCCTTACAACGAACGTCCTTTCAATTTATATAGACGGAGTTGAAGGACACCTGTTTTAAATTGAGAGACGTCCATTGTGGGCTTAGAGACATCCATTTTAAGCTAGGAATGTTCGTCGTAAGTTGAGTGACTTCTGTTTTAAGCTGAAAGATGTTCGTTGTGGGCTTAAGGATGTCTGTTTTAAGTTGGGGACGTCTATTTTGTTAGCCTAATAGCTCTTAGACTTATTTGTTTTGATGATGAATGTTTAAGTTAATAATAAACAGTTTATGTTTTGAATGTACTTAATTTGATTAGCATTTAGTTTATAATTATTTTTCATTCGAAATACCCCTTAACAAAGGTAATTATGTGTTTTAACATGTTTGTCTAAGTTTATATAGCTTATAGTATAATCAGAGAATTCAAGAAGAGCAAATCAAGGAGTATAGGTCTACTTTAGACCAGAGGGTGATTGACAAAATAGGCTAAAGAAGAGCCATTACAGGGAAGCGGTTGATCGGACGTGAAGATAAGTCGACTGGCAAATAATCAGATTGCTCCACATTTGAAATAGGGGAAAGCAATCAACCAGAGTAGAAGTGGTCAACCGGAAAATTGACAGATTCGAGCCATTTTCTGAAATGTGAAGAAACAATCGACTAGAGATGGATAGGTCTACTAGTGTGACAAACTGAAGCTGAAATTGGATGACCGAAAACATAACAAATATATTCCAACAGTTGGATAGCAGTTGACCGGAACATGGGGTGGTCGACCGCTCAGACAGTGTCTATAAATAGAGGCACTCTAAAGTGAAGTAAAAACCAAAGAGAGAATTGTATTAAAACGCTGCCAAAATTTATACACGTATTCTCTACAATCAAATGAGTGCATAGACCTAACTCTCTCTATCTCTACACTTGAGTTTTTATTTTGAAAGTTAGGTTCTAAATTGTAATCTTTATATTTTCTCTTTGCACTTAAATGGAGATAAATGATGACGTTCCATGAACAATCAAGAAAAGGGTAACGCACTGCGAATAATCAACTTGTAAAGGTTTGATTAGCACTCGTGAAGTCAATCATCACTAACTGAAGAGTTTAGTGGATTAAGGATCTCCAAGTGGCAAGGTAGGAGTGCGGACGTGGGCAGAGTTGCCAAATCGCATGAAAAAATTGGTGTCGTATCTCTATCCCTTACTCTTTATTATTGTTATTAATTGTATGCTTTATTAGAGTTAAATCACTTAGGGATAGATTAATTAATATCACACGAAAAAGTTAACTTGCTTAAGGATGTCATTGGTTAATCTTGGTCGTCTGTCCTCCTTGAGGGATGTTTATCCCTTCATCCAATGACCATGAATCTTCGTCCACTAGTGCCTTTAAAGATATCTTTGATCCGTTTTGGTAGTCCGTTCTCATTGAGGGACGTTCATTCCTTCATCTAACGCCCGTGAACCTTCGTCCGCCAATGCCTTTAGAGGGGGTTTTTGGTCCATTCTCATTGAGGGATGTTCGTCCATTCATCCAACGACCATGAATCTCTGTCTGCTAGCTTCCCTCCTTCAATCTTGGACATTCATCCTCATTACAGGACGTCCGCCTCTTCATCCAGCGGCCACTAGGGACGTCTGTCTCCTCGTGGATTAACCTTGAGCATCTCTCATCAATGAAGGATGTCCAAGGTGTTAGCCTTTTTGTTAGGCTTAGTTTTATTTTGATGATGACTAAATGGTTAAATTTAATGAAAATAATAAGTTGGTTAATTATGTTTTTATTGATAATGTATTTAATGTTTTATTCATAATATTTATATCCATATTTATTGGAAATACCCTCAAAATGGGTATTATTAATGTTCTAACAAGTTCATCTAAGTCTATGTAGGGAATACATGCCGTTTTGGGACTTAGAAAAATCAAGAATGTGAAAAATAAGCAAAAGGTCGACGAACAGAACAAAATGGTCGACCCTGTGATGCACTCAAGAAGGAAAGGGTCGACCGCACGGTCGATCGCAAAATGGACAGATTGCTTCAAAATTTCTGCACTAAGGAAAGGGTTGACTGCATGGTCGACCGACCGGAAGGTATATTTTAACGATCAAATCTCAACGGACAGAATTTCAACGGCTAGTGAAAAGGGTCGACCGTTTAAGGCACAAGGTCGACCGTTGGTGCAGTGTCTATAAAAATGAGATCACTCCAAGCTCTCCACAACTAACGATTGAATATTCGAGGCGAAGCCCTGCTGAAATCAATACTCGGATATTACCCACTGTGAGCTATTATTGTACATCCAATTCTCCCCACACTTTAACTTGAGAGTTATATTTGGGAAAATTCGGATTAGATAGATTGCGCTTTAATTTTCGATTCATTATTGTTGTGCTTGATTGTAAAGGGTGATTCCCTAAGAATTCATCGAAACATTCAAAACGTTAATAGTTCGATTGAACGCCTGTAAGTTCAATCATTGGATGACGCCCCGCCATAGTCAAACATTGGGTGACGCCTCGCAATAGTCAAAGTCAAGGGTGACGCCCCATAAGAGTCAAAGGTTGACAACCTTAGAATTAGTCAAGGGTAACGCCCATCGTAAGAGTCAATTTGTAAACGGTTTTATTGGCACCCGCAAGCCAATTGCTTAGTGTATCTCCAAGTGGAACTTGGAGCGTGGACGTAGGCGAGTTTGTCGAACCGCGTAAACAAATATCGTGTGCACTTCTCTATCCCTTACTCTTTAATTTACGCATTTATTGTGATTGCATATTTAATCGTATTCAATAAATCACTTAGGGATTTAGAGAATTTAAATATCGTACAAAAAAGTTAATACGCTATATTCACCCCCATCCCCCTCTATAAGCGTATATCGATCATTCACAAGGTTCATCCTTGAACGTTTGTTGGAGGTTTAGTTGACATTCTTGACGTTTTTTAAGCGGAAAACATGACTCCAGCGTTTGTCTTGATATTTTTTGACAAAAAACACTAAGAGGTTTGCCTTCTTCATTTCTTATAATTTGAAGTTTTAATTAGTCTCAACAGTAACCCTAAACTATAGGGTTAGTGTTGTTAATTTCCCTACATTTCAATTCATAACATTGAGCTCCAACGCTATTTGTCCACGTCATCTATTTTGTCTGCGCACGGTTGCTTTATATAAAAACTCCGTCCACTTCTGTCAGTCCACTCTCTCTCTCTCTCGCGGCCGCCTTGGGAGCAGCCCTAGAAAGAGAATCATTCTCTCCGTGCATATCCATCATTTCTCAGTCGGTGACTCGGTCTTTTCTCCTTGAAGGGACGATTATGAATGTAAAAAGTTGTAAATTCTTCCTAACAAGTTTTCGATTGCCGTAATCGAGCTTCTCTCTGGTACTCTTCACCCTATTATCCGACTTGTAATCTTATACTCTCGGCCGCGCTTAGTTTGTTCTGTATTTGTTTTTTTGTGGGTGGACTGTTCATTTATACTGGCAAAGCTTCGTGCGGGTCGTAATTTTTATCTATAATTTTGAAATCGTTTGCTTGTTCTAGGTGTGGAATATTTGGGATTTAATTCGGTTTCGTCGTGGTGGTAGTGGATGCTCTGGTTTTATATGGTTTTTGGTTATGTTGATGCAAGAGGAGCTTCGAGCTAAATTAT
Source organism: Begonia loranthoides (assembly GCA_022433065.1). Lineage (NCBI taxonomy): Eukaryota > Viridiplantae > Streptophyta > Magnoliopsida > Cucurbitales > Begoniaceae > Begonia > Begonia loranthoides. The sequence goes on from CM039475.1 coordinate 3,340,594, forward strand.
GTCTCTGTTGATGATAGGTAATCATGTAGCTGATGTTTCTTATCAATGAATTAATTGAGAACAGTTTGAGAGCATGCCTCGACTGGCTAAAGTGTTCTGTTTACGCATTTAGTTTACATTGAGAAACAAAATCAAACAGCTTATAAAGTGCTTAAAATGCCTTTTCGTTTCAGCTCTAGTTTCTGTAAATCAAGTTGTTCTAAGTTGAATGACTGCAAAGAGCTCGCCTTATTCAATTTTTGTAATGAAATTTTTGTGAAGATAATTAGTTAGACGTATTCATTTTGGTAAAATGACTTGTACTTCATTTCTATATGAAGGCAATACCATTTCAAGGAATTGCTAGCCTAGAAAATCCAGATTGTGATATTTATTTTAACAATTTAAAAGATGTTGCTAGCCTAGCAAATCCAAATTTTCAAATGTAATTTAGTTTTGTCACTACTATCTTTAATTGCTACCTTCTTTTTTCTGCTTGGTTTGTAGAAATACAGCTTTTAATTTATTGGTTATTTTGCCAGTTTGTATCTAGGATTAATGTTTTTGTGTTACATTTTGGAAATTTTGTATATTTTCGAAATTCATGCACATTTTCTTTGATCATATTTAAGGGGTTAGGGAAAATTTGGATCTTGTATGCTTCAAGATCCTAGATTATATTCTTCACTTACGGATTGCCTGGTGAATACCGGGTGTGTTAATGGCTGGCGGCAATCATTTCACTTTCTGCCCTGCCATGGTGTTCTGGATCATTAAAGAAATTATTTCACCCCCTCAATGTGGTGCTACTTGGGTGGATCCAAAGGACCATGCCCTGGTGTTCCGGGGAATAAAACAATCTTAGTAGCCAGGCATTTTTTAAAGGGTAGTTTTGGTTCATTAGAGTCTGTTTTAGAGAGCATCGTGAAGGTTTGTAATAACCTTTGTATCTGCATTTATTTTGTTGCAGCTTTTTGAACATTGCACAGCATTTTATTGCGTTCTTGCTATTAGAAGAGTCTTGACATGCCAAAGGAGAGAAGGGATCGCTCTGTGTCTCACGATAGATATGGAGCATCTCCATTCAAATGCGGTACAAGTTGTCACAATAGACAACCTTCACCAAAGATCCCCTCCCAAACAGATGATATTTTCAAAGAATGGGAAGAAGCTAGGTGTCCTGTATGCATGGAACATCCTCACAATGCTGTGCTACTTATGTGTTCATCCCACGATCAGGGATGCCATCCGTACATGTGTGATACTAGTCATCGGCACTCAAACTGTCTAGACCAATTCTGCAAGTCATTTGCTGAATCCTCATCTACTATTTCGGGAGATGAAATTATTCAGCTCTTGACAGAAAATTCTGCTCTTACCCAGCCTTCTGAATTGGCAGTAAGTAATATGTCTGAACAAAGTGTTGTTGATGAGATGCATCATACTACCAATAACGTCTCGTGTGAAAATCAGTCGCAGCCCAAATTAGTATGTCCCCTCTGCCGAGGGACGATAAAGAAGTGGATTGTTAATGAACCAGCCCGTCATTTCATGAATGCAAAACTAAGAAGTTGTTCATGCGAGACTTGTAGTTTCAGCGGCAACTATGCAAATTTGAGGAAACATGCAAGGCAAGAGCACCCTCTAGTCCGTCCTTCGGAGGCGGCTCCAGAGAGGCAGCGCACTTGGAGGAGGATGGAGAGGCAGAGGGATATAGGGGACCTTCTTAGCATACTTGAATCTTCATTTGGAGATGATAGGGTTGATGACAGCATTTTACCCATTGATGATGGAGGCTGGCTTACAGTTTTTTTCCTCTTTCGAGTCCTTCGACCCGAAACAAGTGCGAGGAGCAGCAGCTGGTCTGGCACCACTAGAGTCAGAGCACAGTCGAGTATCAGAAGAAGATCGACCAGACATTGGGGAGAGAGTTATGAGATGGAAACAGAATCTTCTTCGAGGGATGAAGATCATGAGCAGTCAGATGATGGGTTTGGTAGTAGGAGGAGGCGGCACGGGCGGAGTCTTCGACAAACAACACCAGAGAACAACCAGCCTTAGTAATTTGAAGTCTAGGAGATCCATTTTTGCTGTCTGTTCTATCAAAGCTTTGCAGGTTAGTTTTGATTACTACTTTTGTTGGCCAATAATATACTAATGATTTTATATACTTCAAAAGCTACCCAGGTTAGTCTATATGTATATGTATATATATATTATGATTGGAAAGCAGACATGGCCCAACTAATTTTGTTGCTTTTGCCATTACAGAACTGATTGATGTTGCCAAAGAATTGGTTCATGTGGATGGATCTCCGCTCAGGGTCCTGGGCTGTGATGTGACAAAATAGAAATTTGAAAAAGAACATCTGGATTTTGTTGAAATACTTTTCAATCAATTGTTCAATTCTCACAGTTTTCTTCAACAGAAGCTTTAACTCCAGTCTCCATAGCTCTCATGGAAGTGCTATTTGAGGAAATGGTCCTTCATGGCTAATGCTGGACTATCAGATTAATGATACAGATTTATTATTATTAAAAATTCCATTAATTATTGGTAGTATTATATTATAACATCCACTATCTGAAACTATGTTTTGTTATTTATTTTTGAATTTGATATTAAATTCTAATTATTTTTCCATTACTAATATTATTTGATGTTATAAATAATTTACTATTTTAAATATTTATAATTTTTTTATTATTATTTAATTAATAAATTAATTATAAAAGGAATTAAATTATGCACTTTTCTTAATTTTATAAGGGGTAAAATGCAATATAAACTTTAACCTCATGTCATTTACAAGATAGATTTTCAACTATTTTTTTGGAAAAATCTAATTTCTATATTTAAACTATAAGCTATTTAGATCATGCCATTAATTTATCTTTACATTCAGTATGTATATATTAGGGGTGTTCAAAACCGAACCGAACCGACAAACCGAACTGAAACCGATCAAAAAATCAAAACCGAATAAGGTTTTTTCTATTAAAAAAACCGAATAAGGTTCTCTTTTGTAAGAACCGAGTGTTTTGGTTCGGTTACCGGTTTTAGTTTTTCAAAACCGAAAAACCGAAACCGAATTGCATAAATACGTTTATAGTGTTTTTTTGTTTTTGACGTTCCATATTCGGTCATTCGTGCCTCAGCCTCTGAAGTGATTTTAGCTCCAAAAGACCTAATAACTATTTTTTGGACAAAATTTTGTTTTGAAAAGAGAAGAGGAAGAATTATTTTGTTGTTATTAATTATGTTTTTATAATTTTTATTATAATATTTGAAAAAAAAATTAATAAAGAAAAAACCGAAACCGAACCGAAACCGGAACCAAGATTTTAAAACCGAAACCGACTCGGTTCTGATTTTTCTAAAACCGATTCCGGTTTTGTAATTTTAAAACCGAAACCGACTAGTTTGGTTTGATTTCATATCAAAACCGAACCGAACCGAACCGTGAACACCCCTAGTATATATCACGTATTCTATTTAATCTGGTGTTTTAATACGATTTTAATTTTTCTGGGGACTCCTAACTCTATTTCAAACTCTATCGCGCGATTCACAAAATTTGAAATTCCCTATTTGATTATTTCAAACTTTGTCAATTGCGTGATGAAGTTTAAAACAAAGTTAGAGATTGTCAGAAGGGTAATAAATCATGTCAAAACACAATATTAAATGAAAAATGTGGTATATGCATACTGAACTAATAGATGAATTGACAGTAAGGTCTAAATTGTTGATTGTTTAAATTTGAAGATTTGAGTTGTCTGTAAAATAGTTTAATGTCTAAGTTATAAATGAATCTATTGTTACAGACTAAATTGTATTTTATCTTTTTTTTTTTTAATATATTTTAATTTTATTTCAATATCAATTATTTATTTGTCGATATAATAATTAAGATAATTATAAATAATTAAAATAAATAAATTAAAATGGAAAAGCATCTCTTCAGTACAGCGATGATAGTCGATACTTTAGGCTGGGGTTGCGACAGGAAGAAGATGACTACATTTGTGGTTGTTGGGGCCTGGGGGTCGATGCGTGGAGCTTCTCCTCGTTTTCACGTCGGGATGATGGAGAATGGCAGGTAGCTACTTTTTAAATCCTTAAAATGTGAGAAAAGGGAGGATCTTGCTACAGGTAAGCCACGAAAAATTCAAAAGGAAGGGGGGAACGAAAAGAAGGCGAGTTTCAACGAGTTGAATCAGTTTCTGCTGAGTTTGAAATTTGGGGTGGGTGACTGATGTGAGTGTTAGAGCCAGCTTGTCAATTCCCGTTGATCGCTTTTCCCCTTTTGCCATAATTCTGTTCGTTCTTTCTATTCTTTTCTCTTTCGGTAATCTTACGAAAAAAACACCCTGCCTTTCTCTCTCATTTCTTGCTGGAGAGGGAGATCTGACTCTCTCTCTCTCTCTCTCTCTCTCTCTCTCTCTCTCTCTCTGTGGCCGCCTTACATCTCCGTTGGAAAGTTAATAGGATTTTCTTATCTGGGTTCGAAGATTTATCAAAGATGGGCGCAGAGAGCATCTCCAATCCTGCCCATGAATACATGGATGGAAACCAGAAAAAGTATCAGACCCAGGTTTTGTTGAATGTCTACGATCTCACCCCTATCAACAATTATACATCTTGGTTCGGATTTGGGATCTTTCACTCCGGCATCGAAAGTATCTTTCTCTCTCTCGTTTAGTTTTTCTTTTCCATAAGTAATCTTTGGTCGCATGGAAAAGAGTTTTATGAAACCTTGTCAAAACTTTACTGGTCAACATATGTTATATAATCTGTGCCTGTGTCTCGTCCTGTTGCCCTGATTTTCTTGTTCTTTGTATTGAACCTGTTGATTTCATCTTGGATTTGATGGGTGTAAAGCATATTATTGATTCACTCTTTGATGCCCCAGTTAAATTGAGGTTTTCTTTGGCGTAATATGAGTAAGCAGACAAATATTTTTATGTCTTCCAAGCATTTTTTCTTCAAATTGTTAATGTTCGTGGCATCAAGACAGCTTCAATATATATCATATGCCATCATCAAATTATTTAATGTAAATTTTTTCCTTACAACCTCTGGTGCGAGTCTGCGATTTGACTATTGCTATAATTTCTGTGGTCTGTAGTTCACAACCAATTGGGTTAAATGAATATGCGCATGCTAAAATCTGGATATCATAGACTGTATGTGTTACCTTGCATTTCATGAATATGACCTTTTATGGAGGTTATCTTTAACCAGTTGAGTGGCTTTTAATTGTATCAAACTGTATGCTGATCATAGAGTGTACTAATTTTTAGCTTCACATAATGTTATTCATGCGAATCAGCTGACTGAGATTGATAGAAAGATAGATATATAAATATAGAGAAAGTAACAGTCCTTGGTTGAACACAACATTTTTTCTAGACTAATTAGAGAGAGAGAGAGAGAGAGATGGTTAGATAAAGGGAGAGAGAAGGAGTTATTAGTTAAGTTTTTTATTTGAAATGTGTTATTCCAAGTGATTTAGTATGAATATTGATCCATATCTTCTAAGTTAAACCCATGAAATTTCATTTCCTCTTAGCCATAAGCTTATAGTGATCCTTTCCATTCGCAAAAGCAGTCCACGGCAAAGAGTACGGTTTTGGAGCTCATGATTTTCCGGTGAGTGGAGTCTTCGAAGTCGAACCAAGGAGCTGCCCGGGATTCATATTTCGATGCTCTGTCCCCTTGGGTTATTCTGATATGTCGCCCTCCGAGTTTCGTGCATATATTGAAAATGCCGCTTCGGAATATCATGGCGATACATACCACCTCATTTCCAAGAACTGCAACCACTTTTCCGACGATATGTCCTGGAGATTGACTGGAAAAAGGATCCCTGGATGGGTAAATCGTCTTGCCCGCCTAGGTAATTGAATTTTCAGCCATTTATTAGCCTCATCCTTCTATTTATTGCTTCTTTGCTTATCAATTTATACACTTGATTCTTTGAATGTAATGATTCGGTTGGATGATGGATTCGATAATATTTGAGGAAAAAAAAAGATTTTTTTGAAGAATTACTCTATGATTATCGAGAAATAGTTCTTTTTATAAATTTGGGATTTGGGCTACTCAATGATTTTCAAATGGCAATTATTTACAATTGAACGCCACTTTTCATTTGAAGTTACAATTAAGCTCCATTTTGTGCTCGTGTGTTCATTATTGTGGGTCAACTAAAAATCCAAACTTTCATTTGCTTTGATGATCATACTTTATTTTGGTCCATTTAAGGTTGCTTTTGTTCTTAAAATGGGTGTTCAATAATTTAGAGGAAGTGACAATAGAGTTCCTTTTTGGACAAATTTTCAGGTGCTTTGTGCAGTTGTTTGCTTCCAGAAAGCCTCCAAGTAACTACTGTTAAACAGTTGCCTGAATATCACGAGTGCTCTGGTGAGTCTCTCTTCAGGAGCTAACCAGAAAAGCTCTCTAATTAATGTTTAATAAAAATTTTGTTTGGATGATTGATTGGTAGCAGAAGAAGATGGTGTTGAATCTTTTTCACCCGCCACTCCCGGTGGGTCGACGGAAATCGACGAAGATCAAGAAAAGCGCCTCCTTCTCCTTTCTTCGGCGACCGGAAGCAGTGACATGGCATTTATTAAAGATTCCCACCAATGAGATGAAGAGAAACATAGCGTTAGCCTTGGAAGAGGATGACAAATCATCGAAGGCTGTGTTGTTTCTCACATTGTGTTACTTGTTTTAACTTGATCAATTGTTTATTCAATCAAGGCTAAAGCGCAAATTAAACCCTGAGCTTTGTGGTTGGATCAACTTAAATCTTAAATTTTTTTTGAAACAAAATGAACTTTAAACTTTGCGGCGTGTATAAAAGAAACAATGAATCAAATTTTTCAATTTTGTTCGGTTTATTTTAGTTTTAGATTTCTTCAGTTTGAGATGGCCCGGAAAATAGTATTCTAATAAAATGATGAAATTAGCAGCAAAATGCATGTACCAACCAATAATGAGACACTATAAATCTACTTTCTCTGGGATCATCACTCTTGGGACATCCAATCTTGCGATTAGATTTGTGGGTAGCTCCTACTTTCTGGTGAAAATTCAGTAAAAACAAAATAAAGGTCCATTAATCAACAGGAAAAACAAAGGAATCACCTCAGACCAAGGACACTGAATGTAGCAATAACAGATCCAAATCACATAACATCTCTTTCAATCCACCAATTTGTTTTTTGTAATGTCGTTTAAACATCAGCCAGCCAAACACTTTGCAATAGGGTGTATGAAAATATTCTGTGTGCAGTAAATAGCCTACTCTTAAGGTTTTTCTTTTTGTCCTTACAACTCACAGAAGAAGAATGGCATACAGCAGCTTTTGAATCATGAAGAACTTCCATCAAGCCCCAACTTCGAGGTTAGCCAACCATGGACCTCGTCCATCTCTTCTGGGATCGTGTAGTGGCCAAGTCTGCATTCGCAATAAAACAAGATAAAAAGGGTTTCCTTTTATCTTAAGTAATCTGTCAGAAAACAAACGAAGCACACAGTAGATCGATAGATACCCGTCATAGGATTTGAATGTCACATCCTCAAATTTGTTTGATCTTAAAGCCCCAGACGACTTTTCACCAAATTTGTAAAGAACCACATCATCAACTGCAAAAGATCAATCTATGAGATTGCTGTTTGGATTATTTTAGCTCATGATGTCAGTATCATGCTACCAGATTAGAAGACATTAGAATGACCACAAATTTATCCTCAAGGTAAGTAGTTTCAGGACGTGAAAATGTGGTGGAAGATAAACTAATTCACCAGAAAGTAGATCTTATTTTCGTTTTGTGTTAAGCAAATGAAGCCTGAAGTAAATTCTCATATTTCCATTGAAAGATTGCATACAGCCTTGCGATTATTCCATCAGGGAAGTAAAGAACTCTGGTATTGTAAAGAGCTCAATGAAAAAAATCAAATAAACATAATATAAAAGGACAAATTAGTATCTTTACGTGCAATGTAGGTACAACTCTTCTATGAAATTGGAATTTTACGAGTATAATTCTGCAGGATACCATTTTTTGGAGTAGACATGAGAGCCAACCGAAACATATATCTGCTTTTTTAATACAAAAGCACAAGAATATATTATTTAATATGTGATATCCTGCGGTTATGCTGGTAACCAAAAATTTAAGATTTGAAATTTAAAAAAAAATATTAAGATGGCAGTTCCGATTTGGTTTTGTGGGTTTGAGTGATGGACCATATGCTTTCTATAAACTCACCTGACAATCCCCAATCGATTATTCCTTTGACAAGTGGGCAGATTCATTTTGGATTAGAAGGAATATTATCGAGTACCGGTTGGAGATATTGAGTGGTAAGTTAAATTTTTTGTTAATGATTTCGTTATTATTTTACAATAATTCGAAATCTGACAAGAGCGTTTGATTTTTTTGAAGGCATGAAGAAACAACATTGGAATCGGGTTTTAAAAAGGTGGTCGGAAATAACACGAAGGTTTTGTTTAGGTATTCGTTTTTATTTCAGAAATTTTGGAATTTTAAGTGGGGAAACTTGGTTTCAGAGAGACAAGAACCAAATTTCGGTAAAAAAACATTGTGATTTGCGTAGCAGGAGTTTCCATCAGTAGAGGTAAATCAAATTACTTCACCATGTGTACAAATTTAATATAAACTTTGAAAATCTGATGCAAAGTTTAGAATTTTGATTTATGGATTCAATTTAGGTCTCGTCCTCACCTAACCAGTGTTGAATAAGAGATATTGGGGTGTATATCAGCAACGAAATCAAGGGATTATTAAAGGTGAGTCAAGTTTTCACTGATTTCAGAAGTTTTATTTCCAAAGTCGGATTAAGTTATCAACTTTTTAGGTTTTAATTCAGATTCGAAATCTGACGGATTGACAATAATTTTGCATTATTGATGCGTACATTGTTGAGAAAATCGAAGAGTCTTGAAGGTATTATGGACCCTTAAACTCGAAATGTTAGTTTTGGAGAAATTGTAGAGAAAAGTTAGATTTTTAATAGAAAAGTTTGAGATTTTATGAATCAAAAATCAAACTTTTTGCACATAAATGATGTAAATTTTCTTGGAAATTATTTGATAAAATTGATGTTGAGAAAATAGGAAGAAAGTAAGATTTTTTGATTAAAAACATGAAATTAATGGATTTAAACCAGAAATTTTTACACAAATATGTAATATAAGTATTCTAATATTGGTTCAACAACTATTGGTGTTGAAAAATTAAAGTAACCTTCCAGGATAATTTAGTTTAAACTTTATTTATGCACTAAAAATGAGGTAATATTATTTTGGCTCGAGTTATATTTTGGACTAGTTTTTTGATTTTTGGTTTGTTTGACTACTAAGTCAATTTCCACCTTATTTATGGGTTTCAAAAATTATTCTCAGAATTTAGGGATATTATTGATGAAAATATTATAGTTAAGAATTGAGTCTTGACTCATTGTTTGTCAACATTTCAAATTTGGGACTTTGGACGGTGGTAGGAGTTTATTTTTATATCCCTCGTTACATTATTTTCATATACCCTAATATGTGATCCCATATTATATGATATATTTTGTTTTTATAACATGTTTGTTCTTATACTATATATACATTTTTCACTTGACATATTTTATCGAGTATGCAAATTATTTTATTGATCAATTTGGTCGTAAGAACCAAGTTTGATTGACCTATATGGGAGATCTTTTTTGTCATACACATTCGATTGTTGGAAGATATATTTATTTGTGCACTAAAATAATGAGATATTTGTATGTCCCACGCAAAACCATAAACTTGATCAAGGTCATTCGTGGCTTTGCGATCGCCAATCATAGCCATTATTATCATATATGTCTATTATATGGTGTGTCCAAAGTTCATGAGTGTCTCTATTTTTACTGAGATTTTCATGTATTACAGCAGAAGTCTATTTTTTGTATGTACTACATTATAGTGAAATGTTTTGAGATCTGTCATACTGTTTGTTTTTACTCAGTTTTATAAAATGTTTTATATTTGGCATACTCATTCATTTTTTTTTTACTTTTAAACTAAATGTAAAATTTTATCCCTACTGAGTTCAATCGACGTATCCTAACGACTTCTCCTTTCATGTCTTAGTTAGGGAAACCTTTAGTTGCCGACTCAGGAATAGGCTCGACCCTTATTTTCATAGTTTTATTGTATTATGAGAGTTTTATTTTTATGAGGTTAGATGATTGATAGTTACTTAATGATTTTAGACTTCTTATTTTTATTTTTTTTTGCATAATTATATGATTTTTATTATCATACTATTTTGATGCCATTATTGGATTTATGAGTTAGTACAGTTTTATTATACCAGACTTTTAATAAATTCATAAGATTTTTGTGATAGAATTATGAGGTTATAAGAGAGAAGTTAGTTAGTTGAAAGTAATTGTTAGTCAAGTTTATTATATAAAGACTTGGGGTAGTCAGGATTGGATATATGGGATATGAGAATGGGTATTGTGTAGGGAGATGGACTTAATAGGAGGAAATGAAGGTTAATTTGGTAATTTAAAGAATAGGAGTTGAAGGGAGCGGTTGGAGTATTTTATTTAGGGGAAGTTACCGAGAGTTGGGGTGTGTGAAAATTTCAAAGAGAAAAGTCCGAAGACTATTTTCAGAGAATGGAGATTGTTTCGAACCTGTGGTTTTCGGGTTTGTGGTGTTGTGTTGAGTGTTTGTCTAGTGTGTTTGTGGGTTGTCTGTAATTGTTAGTGTTGTGTTATTGAAGAACAATTGTAAGTTGTGTTGTTGTGTTTATACACGTTGGGTGATTTTATATTCAACAATTTGGTATCAGAGCATATGGCAAAGCCTACGACTAGAGGGGACGAATGGAAGAAATGGAGAAGGAGATGCTCAGATTACGTTCAGATTTGGAAAAAAATTTGGAAAAGTGGAATACCTTGCAGTAGCAGATATCGCGAATAGAAACTCTGTTTCTGAAGATGGAGGAAGCATTTCGGCTTTTGCCAGAAATAAGAGCAGACATTCAACAGTTGAGGTCCGAGTCTCAAAGCCCTCCGATTGTTACACCAAATGTTAGGCCGACTGTCGACAAAGGAAAAGGGGTACTAGGTATGGATGATTCTGACTCCCATAACATTAACCGGCCGACAGAGGACTTCGATCATGGGTGTTCGCAGGTGGTGGGTCGACGCGAGGAACCACGGTGTCCGCCGTTGGTGGGTCGTCGTGAAGAACAGCAATATCGCGAGCCAGGGTGTCCGCTGTTGATAGGTCATCGTGAAGAACAGCTATATCGTGAGCCAGAGTGGCCTTCGATTGTGGGTAAACGAGAAGGAGAAGCAATATCGTGGTTTACCACAGTTTGATGGGTATCGAAATGAGGAAGACAGAAATGATGTTTATAATAGAAGAGAGAGAAATTATTTTTTAAGGGAGGAAGGTGACAGTTACATGGATTTTAATACAAAAGGAGATATTTTTCAGGGTTTTCGCAGAAGGGGAGATTGGGGGACCCTCCAAAAATCGATTTAAATGTTTTTGACGGGGATAATTGGTCTGCTTGGTTTAAAAAAGCTGAAAAGTATTTTCGAGTCACTAGAGTACATCCTGAAAATAAGGTATATATGGTATTTGATTATATGGTTGGAAAAACATGGGATTATTGTGAATGGATAACTAAAGAAGAGTCACGCTTAAGTTGGGAAGACCTCAAATTTGCGTTTGAGAAACGTTTCGGGCCCAAGGAACTTCGTTCTAATCAAGAGCAATTAATGGGTTTACGACAAACTGGCAGTGCGTAAGAGTATGGTGAACAATTCCAAGAGTTGGCTACAAAAAGTCAGGGTATGGATAGAGAAGCTGTGCTGGGAGCTTTTTTAAATGGATTATCTTGGGAGCTTCAAGATGATGTCTGTATCGTGCAGCCCAGAAATGTATACGAGGCTCTGATGTAAGCTCTAAGATATGAGTTCAAAATGCAAATTTTACACCAGAGAAGAGATAATAAGTCCGGGTTGAATTTTTATGGACCAAATAAAAACTTTATCCAATGAATGACGACTCAACCGAATAAGGTTCAATTGGGAAATGTTCTTGATCAAACAGGCACGAACTCACTTCACTATAGCTAAGGGGATCCTGGCCCTTCCCATGGAGTACGGATTACTTATCCTGGATCGAGTAGAACAGTCATCTCACAGACAGAACGGCAAAGACGACGTGAAGCTAATCTATGTTTTCGTTGTGGTGATAAATGGGAAGCGGATCACTGGTGCAAACCGAGTTTACAACTGTTACAAGAGGAGGATAAAATTGATACTGAAGAGGAAAACATTCTAACTCCGATGAAAATATTACAACACCGCAATGGGTCCAATGGCCCAGAAGTGTTAGTGCAATGGGACAACTCTCCAAAAGTAGAGGCTAAGTGGGAATTAGTTGTTGATATTCAAGTTCGTTTTCCCTACTTAGACCTTGAGGACAAGGTCTCTTTGAAAAGGGGGAGTAATGATGGACTTAATAGGAGGAAATGAAGGATAATTTGGTAATTTAGAGAATAGGAGTTGAAGGGAGCGATTGGAGTATTTTATTTAGGGGAAGTTACAGAGGGTTGGGGTGTGTGAAAATTTCAGAGAGAAAAGTCCGAAGCCTATTCCAGAGAATGGAGATTGTTCCGAACCTGTGGTTTCCGGGTTTGTGGTGTTGTGTTTAGTGTTTGTCTAGTGTGTTTATGGGTTGTAGTCTGTAATTGTTAGTGCTGTGTTGTTGAAGAACAATTGTAAGTTGTGTTGTTGTGTTTATAAACGTTGGGTGACTTTATATTCAACAGGAGACTCCAGGGTCTTGAAAGCCTAGAAGTATGTGGGAGTGTGTGAATTTCTTCATTAATATTATAGTTTCTATCAGTTTGGTATTAGAGCAGTTCTTTTCTCGGGAAAAAATCAGAAGCACAAAAGAGAATTCAATGGATTAGGAGAAAGAGGTTACTGCACTTAAGGAAATAATTGATAGAATTCTATAGCGGCTGGATGAACAACAATTGTCGAGACAGCATTCAAATCGTCTAACCGGGTTGGAAAAATTGGAAGCAACAAGAGAGAGAAAAATCGAACACGAAGAGCTTGTGAGAAAAAATGTTTGGGAAATTGTTATGGCGGATAAGAAAAAGGAACAGAACCTCGCAAACAATCTTGTGAAAGACAAGGTAACAGAAGATGTTGAATTAGAAGAGGAAAGAAGACTACTTTCTGGTTTGGGTTTGCAAGGCACGAGAGTTGAGGAAGTTTGCAGAAACTGGGTCACAGAGGAAACTGAAGTTTTTAAAAAAACAGACTTCTTCAGCGCTCCTTTTTTGGCAGAAAAAGAGAAGGCGGCAGATGAGGAAGCAACAACTAACTGAGAAGGAAAATCGACGATCGGAAAAATTTGTTGCGAGCTAACAGTCGCGCACGAAGAGCTGGGAAAAAAATCAAGAAAAGTCTTGACTGCGGGAGTGGAGGAACCGACTACGGTGGAAATGCTGGAACCGGCGACAGTGGAAATGGAGGAACTGATGTCGATGGAGAAAACTATAATTCCAAAGGTAGAAGAATCGTCGATGGAGAAACCGTTGATGAAAAAAACTGTAATTCCAAAGGTAGAAGAATCGTCGATGGAGAAACCATTGATGGAGAAGCCTGTAATTCCAAAGAAAGAAGAAAAAAATGCAACCTGTTTCCAAAAACAAAAGGCCACCTTCCTCTAGAAGCCCTAATGTGGTGTGAAGGAGTTGTTGGGCCAACTCTAACTAAGGCTCATTTAGATAAAAATCTGGGTTTTAAAAGGGAGCGCATTCCAACCAAAGTTTTTGGACATTTAATGGATTTTTACCATCCTTATGGATTGGAGAAACAAATCAAAAGAAGAAAATATCAATTTGTTCAAAGAAAAAGTAACTTGCAAGAGTCAAAGGAGGAAAAAGAGAACACTTTTAAGTTTCTTTTTTATTTTCTTCCACCTTGAAGACAATGTATCTTTTTAGGGCAGGAGTAATGATGGGATTAGAAAGTTATAAGAGAAAAGTTAGTTAGTTGAGAGTAGTTGTTAGTTAAGTCTATTATATAAACACTTGAAGTAGTCAGGATTGGATATATGGGATATGAGAATGAGTATTGTGTAGGGAGACTCCAGAGTCTCGAAAGCCTGGAAATGTATGTGAGTGTGTGAATTTCTTCAATAATATCATAGTTCTTATCATTCTGCTACAATATTAAATAAATCAACGATAAAGGTGGTTCTCATTCCGTCACAAGTCCCATTTGGATCGTGACATCATACACCAATCTATTTTTCATCATCAAATTCGTATAATATTGTATAATATTATATACCTTTTCCGTGACAGAGCAATACAGGTAAGGGGCCAGCACGACTCTTTGCTTCATCTTTCCCCTCCATTTTTTCAGCCAAAGTCCTGGAATTATCCAAGAGCTTGTCTCACAAACCATGCAAAATTATGAAAGATATATTGGCTGGGGGAAAAGTAAGAGACTAGCCTTGCACACGGAAGCCAGCCACTTAATCCTACAACTGCACTTATTTTAGCTGGATATGGATTTCCATTTGCATAATGCCCTTGAGCATAGCATGTGGCAGAATATAGGGCTGTAGCTGCACCCATGCTGAAACCACCAACACCAAGCTTAACTGTAACAAGAAAGCTACAGTAAATAATATGGTATTAACGAGACTGAAAATTACTCCAGCCAACCAATTAAACTCCAATTGGCAATTTGCGCTTCTTGCAGCAAATTCACATAAAAATTCCAATTATTATTTCATATTTATTTGAAACGAAAAATTATGAGGTTCTATTGGCGCCGATGAACATAATCCTCGTAAAACTACCATTATAACTCACATTCTATGTAGTTGATCTAACGTTCCAAACCCACTATCTATGAGCTTACCTATAAGTCTATAACCAAGAAGGTATAAAGGGTAAAAACAAGACAACATACTCCATTGTGACATTTAGGATCAATATAAAAATCTTATACCCTTCAGCATGGAAACAAACTAAAATCACATACATTGCAAGCAACTCAGACAAATAAAATTTACTGTCCAAACTTGCCTGACGATGAGATCAAAAGCAAAAACAGGTTACAGTGTCACGGCCAAACTATTCACATCGAATTAGAGAAAAACTATAAGTTGAAATAAGGAATTCTGAGGTGGATAAAAGAGAGTATTTTGTTCCAGAGCTTATCCATGAAAAAAATTGACACAATTGATACTTCCACCAGTCAGAAAAGTCTCCACACAATCACAATGTAGTCAAAAGAAATTGTGATAAGCAAACCTTTGAAAAGATGATGAAGTAGCAGATTTGATCTTGTTCAACTGTTAACTATGTAAAATAAGAAACTTGAACAAAAAAAAAAGGGATAGAAACCTAGAGGAATAATAAACAAAATGCTTGAAATAAAATTTACAAAAGTGATGAAGCAAAAACTTGAGGAAAAACCTACTGTCAGCTGGCTCTGTTGATAACAAATTGGCAACATGCATAGCGGAAGCATCCAAACCCTCTAAGTCATCATCAACCTCTTCAGAAAGATCTCCAACATTAAACCCTGGTTCAAAGGATAATAATATTTATTTGAAATTCATTTTAACAAAATAATGTTCAGGGACGACAATTGTGTTTCCACTCTCTCACAACCTTTCATCTTGTTCTTTCATCTATGCATCTTAAAGAAGTCCTATTAAGCAACTTCTAATACACTTTTCATACTTTTCTTGCAGTGAAATCATATCATTTAACTAATGATGCATAAGTCATTCAGATTTATTAATGATTCTGAAGTTAAAAATTTAAGGGAACTAGACTTACACGCAGTTGAAGGAAAGCCACCGAAGATAGTTATTGGTTGAGTAGGTGCAGTAGGGCATATCCACTTAATCTGTGATATATGGTTAACATATATTTGTTTTAATGGACAAAAACAGAAACAAAAGCCACATAAATGCTGATAAATAATCTGCGTGTCTCGTGCTTACATTCGGTAAGGGTAGGGTCTCCAGAAGCTGGGACCAGCTGCCCAAAAGGAAAAAAAAAACAGAAGTAATGAACATCGGTTCCCCTGTGATATTAAAGCAAAAAATTATGACAATTAAGAAGCACTTTTCCAACTTTTCCAAACATAAAAAAGAGAAAACCAATGATAGAGTTTTGTTCTTTTCAAAGACTTAGAAAGAAAACCCGCTAAAGAAAATTATTGAAGGCGTGACACTGTTGAGATCAGAAGTATGATTGAGCTTTATGCTGAAAAATTCAAATACCTTGAGCCATTATCACCCAGACCATGGAGCCAAACTACAGTTGCTTGGTGTCTGCCCTTGGGCCTGACTACATATGTTCTACCGAACTCATAGGACTTCCTAGCAACTCTGGCACCTGAAAGATGTCATGGGGTAAAAGAGCAGAAATTTCAACAAGAGGGTAACAATGTGAAATGGAGAGTAAAAATGCAAGATTTAATGCCAATATTGTCAATAGAAAGACAACCGGGCAATGAAAAACAAAAGGGGCGAGGTCTAAGAAATAAACTTCTATGTATCAATGAAGAGCTTCCTACATTGAGAGGAAAAACATCTAAAAATAAAGTTTGATGATAAAAATGAAGGAATATGCAGGTGTAGAACAAACTAGAACCAACTGAAGGGGCACCAAGACTCATATTAACCCTCCAAGAACAGCTGCACAAGGAAAATGGAGATGAAGGGATTGAATGAGACAAATCCTGCAATAAAAAGAAAATTTCAGTACATTTATGGAACTCAATGTGTACTTGCATTTGACTGGTTCAAGTAAAATATTTCATGATATTGACCCTAAGCGTTTTAACAATAGTGGTGACAATTTTGGCCTTGAAGAAACGTTCCGATGGTCAAATCTCCTAAGCCACAAACATTCCTTGGTGGAGGATAATGGGCCTTGGTGGTAATATCAGCGACTTCCTTAACGTGAAGGGTATCTTTTGAAGACACAATCCACGAGCTTAGAGGGACGACTCCAAGGACGTATGTTAGCTCATATACCAACAGTTTCAAAAATAAATAAATTTTTCGTGCTATTAGCATTGTGTTGGGAGCTTCACAACGCATTCACATCTTATTTCCATTTTCTTTTCCAGGACTTTGAGGGTTTTAAACAAAATGCTAACAAGTAAATCGCTAAATGTAGTTGTGCAGGCTCAAGCACAGGAAAAAAGCGAAATGAAAAATAAGTCAGGTTTCAGAATCGATAAGGAGAATTCAATGGTAGAAGAGCTAATTCCTACGAGGCTATTACCGAACAATAAACAAGCATAGGCAGTTTATCAAATCATGGCTATAGCCGCAATTACGCCTAATAATTCAAATCTAATTAAGAAAACAATTCAAACGAAATTCATAAAATCTAAAGATAAAGCTTCAACAACACAGAATCTAGAGAGAGATCTTCCATAAATTAAGAAAATCGTACGGTTAACCTGAAAAGTGAGCTCGAAGATTGAAACAAACCTCAAGGCTCAAGCGCTGTGGAGACTCGGAGACTCCTCTCTCTCTCTCGCTGTAGGCTAGTCCAAGTATACAATGGTTAGCTGTAAAGATCGTGTTTTTATCTGAAGATATTTTCTTTTACTATTGACTTTCCGATGCAGGCCTCCCACATTGCCGGCCAATCATATGGCTTCGTTCTTTTTAGTTTGAGTGAGAATGCATACATTGGATACTTACTCATGATAATTATCTTGGGCATTTTTGTCATTTTACACTTTTCCTCCCATTGGGCTCCCTCTTAATTGAGCTTGTTGGCTTAATTCGGTGATTAGAGCATAAAACTATATTCTTAAATTATCATTAACAAATTTGAATACATGTTGTCACGACCCGAAGACGGACCTAACAGAACTGTCGGGTCAAGAGACCCGATCCTCATAGAGAACCCGATCACCCAGCCCAAGGCGTGAGTTTTGCGGAAGACTTATAATATTTAATTCAGCCCAAGGTAATATGGGCCTAGGTCCGAGTAGGGATCACGAGAAGATAACAATGCATAAATTAAAATGAAATCCAAGTACTGTGCAACAAATCCAAAACCAACTGTGTTTAAGGTTTACAGACCAAATGTAAATATTCTCACCAAGTAATGATAAACATCACAAATGTAAATAACAGAACACTTCAGCTCCTAATCCTCAGCTGCTCTTGCCTTTACCTGAAGTTTTGGGGGAGGAGTCGTTTGGGGTGAGTGACTAACTCAGTAAAGTATGGCTATACTAAATGCACCTCATGCAAAAGTGGTTTTGTACATTTTTCGAGAACAAGGTTATGCTTCATTCTACCGTACATGGATTTTTAAAATCACTTCAAACTCTTTATCATTTTACCAAACCGACCCAAGGGCCGTCGATGAGGCTTTTATTAAAAATCTTGTTGTATACATAGACAGCTATACCTCGTAAAATAGGCCATCATCGTTTTCCAATTTGAAAACGTCGTCAGTGAAAAGGGGTGGTCACTCATGGACTCACCCGCCACACAACATAGAAGAGGTGGTCACCCGTCGATGACAACACCTTATAAGGCAGGAATAATGACGACGATCCGAAGATTCCGTACGTCACCCGATTTGCCGGCGCACCTGGCTGCACGACACAACCCGTATAATCGTATAATCAAATAAAACGGATACAGTTGCTCGCTATATGTGGACTTAGGATAAACAAGTCTCAGCGATTGACAACCGTCTGATCCGTGGGACAAATCCTTGCCAGGTTTAGGGGCTTGCAACCCAAGGAGGCGTCATCACCCTCCCATACGAGGTTTACGACTTCCAGGAGTTTCAACCTGAGGACACGTCACCAATGCCCCACTTATATTTTTCGCACGTCAAACAATCAACCTTCACGCAGCAGAAGGTATCAAAGGGGATGGCGGATCCATCCCTCAACATGTGCACAATAAATCTCAAACCATGTACGGAATTAAACTTGAGAAAACATACTACTAATAAAAACGGACGTGCTGTCAAACAGTCCCCGTCATTTTCCAAGTGTGGTAGTCCACAAAATAATTATTTTGGAAAACGGGATAGGATGCAATATAACGCAAGAGGCATAGAAATCCCTACCTTTTCGGCGTTCTTTCTTGTTGAGCGAAGCAACTATCTCTTCAAGAATGGTGGCACACTCGCCAAAATCGTCAAAGCCTGACAAAGGTAGGAATGCGGGAATTTATAAATTAATTCTAGAAAATAAGCGGAGGTCCTATACAGAGCCCAACCAAAGTGCGAAGAATTCCAATAAAGTTTCCAACTTTATCTAACAATATTTCTTAAACTCATAATCCAAATCATAAACACCTACACGGCTTTAAAAATCAAAAGTCTTATTCCTTTAACATTGATAGATTCCATTTCAACCAATACAGAAATTTGGACCAAGGTGCAGTTCATACTCGTTGAATTGCTAACCTTCAATTACAACTAAATCTATCATTCAAAATAACAATCCAAGTTAGAATCTCCAAATCCAGATTTCGACATAACAATACAATGTAGCTTTCAATTCAACTATACAAGCGATTCGAGTATGTATAATGTAACAATAACTATCAGCTTCTCAACCTTATCCTTTTATTCAGCAACCCATAACAATTTAAATCTATCCATGGTATTCAACTCAACAGTGCTTAAAACCCAAACATACGACACTTTAACAAAACACAAATCACTTTGCATGGATATTACTTTCTGCAAATTTAAGCCTAACGAATCCAAGCAATATTCAGATATTTATCACTAATTCAGAAACCACTTTATCAGCTTTAGCCCAATCAATAGGTTAGAACAGGATTTACATCCATTTCCGAAGCAAGAATCCAACTAAACTTTTCACACTCAATAGACCACAATCACAATGCACTACTTATCCAAAAGAGGGATTCGACAATAGCACTTTCCTACGACATTATTTCGTCAAAATAGTTTAATGCAGAGATCATTCAGTTCTACAACGAAACAGAGCCACTAACAACAAATCCCTCCTAATCAGAAACAAATCACATTCAAGACCAAATATCGGAATGAAATATCCAACTCACCCAACAGAACAAAACAAAACCAAGTGTTCTGTTTTCGCCAGAATCAGATCCGGAGCTGCCCTCGCCGGAGAATGTCCGTCCGGGACCTTTCGATCGATCGCTGTAAACCCACAACACAGATCAACCAACAACCTCTCAAAAACGAACTTAACATCGGAGCAAAACTCATTCAAAAATCTCACCCACCGAATAGATCAGATCTGTTTGTCGTCGGAATCGGGAAATCGGCTTGATTTCAGAGCTCTCGTCACGGATCTGAGACCATCCAGATGAGGCCGCTTGCTGTCGTCTTTCGTCGCCGGAGCAGCCCTCGCACAGTAGCCATTCATGCTCGGTTCCTGCCGGCTGCCACTTGGAACGCCTTAGACGACGTCAACCGTCGTCGTCCAACCGCGGGTCTCCCTCTCTCTCGCGAAAATCGCCCGGCCGGCGCCTCTCTCTTCTCCCTTCTTCGGTTTCTCTCTCGGCCGATGCAGACAGGGGAGGAAAAATGGCCAGATTTAAGTTTTAATTTTTTTTTATTTTTATTTTTTTCATAACAACTTAAACCCTGAACTTTACTACTCCAAAGTATTTGGCGGGATTTTTCCCCCTTATTCTCCCTCTTTATTTTTCATCTTCTCATACTCTTATTTCACTTATTCCAACTCATTTATTTCTTTTATCCAATAATTTTTTTCTAATTCCTTTTCCATTAAAATAAATAAATGTATATACACAAATTTTATACATTACCCTTTTATATAGTCTATTCAAACTCACAATTTAATCATAACATCGTCTAATGACTTTATAGTTCCAATTTGACTGTCCAACTTCGTTCCTTAATTGAATTCTTTGTTCGGAAAATTCTAATTTCATCGACTTTGACCAATTGACCAAAATTGCATACGTGGCCGCTACACGACAATTCGGTCTACTTCAACGCTATGACCGATTTTCAACGCGAAAAATTTACACGTGGAATTTCTTATTTAAAAATTTCACGGCTTTTACACATGTATATTAGTATTATATTTGATTATTTGAGTGGATAATCCAAAATATTTATTTTAAAAGAAAATTAACAAAATAAATCCTAAATTTTTAGATAAGCGACAAGCGAAAATTTAAACAAATTTCACAGATAACTAAAATCTCAAACTATGAGAAATGAACGATGCAAACCTCGCAGTCATGTTTTCCATAAAAAAAAAAAAAAAAACATTGTAGTCACGTTTTCTGCTTAAAAACTTCAATAACAGTCTAACATGAACATTCAATGATCAATAACGGACGTCCTTCAACAACGAATTACGCCCTAGGCTAATTCACAAGCTTTGCGTCGTTCATTTCTCGAGATTTGTTTTATTAATTTTTCTATTTTAAAACTACAAAAGAAAAAACCTTACCTACTTTTACTTGCTTGAACGGGGGACTCTAATTTTTAGTATTTATTCAGTCTCATAAAAAAAATAAATAACAAAGTCAAAGTCAAATGTGAATGGAAGGAATCTTGATCGTTGATCGGATCCTTCCTAATTTATGTTGTTCAGATAAAATGCTTATAGCTTATGCATTATATTTTAATTTAAAATTATAATTTTTTGGAGTATTATTAAATTAAAATAAGAGTAAAAATACAAAATTTGAGAAAAAAAGGTAAAAAAATAAAAAATAATTTGTTTTTTCATCACCTTGCTGAAATTACAGATATGGGGATGGAACACATCGATGATGAAGAAGGAAGATCGCTACTGAATCCATCTCCTGCCAGAGTTGCTTTCTTCTTATCGAAAGGACTACTACTGTCGTCGTCCATGGCCAACAAATCAACGATGATCATCTTCGTATTAGGAGGCTCATCTACGATTAAACGCCCCTCCAGCATTTCCACCACTCTTGCCATTGATGGCCTCAGCCGAGCTTTTTCTTGTATGCACCATAAAGCTACGTAAGCCAGTCTCTCTAGTTCTCCCTCGTCGACTCTTTCTCTCTTTAACAGTCGGAAATCGACTACTTCCATTAATTTCCCTTGCCGAATTTTATCGCTCACGATTCTCGGAAAATACTGCCATTTTTTGTCCGATTTGTTGTTCTCGTTCTCGACCGAGCAGATGTTCCTTTGACCGCCGATCATCTCCAGAAGAACCATTCCGTAGCTGTAAATATCGGATTTCTCTGAAATCCCTTGGTTTAAGAGCCATTCCGGAGCTAAATAGCCTTTCGTTCCTCTTGCTGTTGTGACTACTTTGCTTTCGTCTTTCCTTAGGAGTTTCGAAAGGCCGAAATCCGATACGATTGCTCGGAGATTCTCGTCGAGAAGTATGTTTTCCGGTTTGACGTCTAAATGCAAGACTCTGGATCGGCAATCGTGGTGAAGGTACGAAAGCGCTTTCGCGACGTCAATGGCGACTCTGTATCTCAAATCCCACGATAAACATCCTCCTGCTCGTCGCGTTTCATTTCTTTTGGTATTTTCGGGGAAAATCCAGCAATCCAACGACCCGTTCGGGATGAAATCATAGATCAGAAAGCGAGAGCCACAATTAGAGTTGATGCAGTAACCGATTAGATGAACGAGGTTCACATGTTGAACGCTAGCAATGGCAGCGACTTCCGATCGAAACGCCTTTTCCCCATTTTCTTCTCCTTCGATTCGTTTCACAGCTACAGAAGTTCCATCGTCGAGAATTCCTTTAAAAACTGATCCGGAACCTCCTTTCCCCAATAACGACGTGAAACCATCAGTCGCTTCTTCGAGCTCCATGTACCGGAACTGCGTCGGAACTCCGGCGACTTTCCGGAGAAAACTGTACTCGGTCCGAAGCTCTCGACATTCAGAAACCAGTCTCGATTCCATTACTTTTCTCCTCTCATTGTAACTCCTCCTAATCACAACATAAACAAAAATAGCAGCAATGACGGCAACATCGATTCCGCAAATGAGGTAAAAAGCCTTGGACAGTTTGAGCAGAACTCTAGCCAGGACTATCAAGAGCAGGAAGAAGAAGACAGTTGAGAGTGCGATTAAGTCAGCTTTCTTGTTCTCCATCAAACCCAAACCCTCGTCTTCCTTGTCTCTAACCAGAAGCAGAGGTCTCCCCTGTCATACATTCCATTGTCTTATATGAAAAAATAGCAGGCCATAACTTTGACTACATCTACATTGTTCATACTCTATTACAACTATATTATATACTCTGATCTTAACTCATAAAATATTGATGTGTGACAAACCCAGAAAAGTATGTCGTTAGTTCAAAAATCAGAGTCATGTTTCGTGGAAATCACCTAGAAAATCATCCCAGGACTTAGTCTGCAAATTCATTGGTTCCAACGATTAATCCTATTGTTTATTGGAGGTTCTCTCAATGACTTAATTATATTGATGCATAAACAAAACCGTTCCTTAGATAAAACCCGCTTATATTAAATATAAATGTGTCACGTATATTTAATAATTATCAAATATTTAATTAAGACAAGGCTTTTTGTTTGCTGGATAAATGTAGCTTAATATAGCCTTGATTGTACCATTTTATTAAAAGACAAATGGATCATAGTCAATGACCGAGGTTGTTGGTCAAACCAGGGGGTGAGAGAGAGAGAGAGAGAGAGAGAGAGGGGCATTAAAAGAATTTCAATATTTTTTTGCGAGTAAAGTTTCGGCTACACGACATCTTATCGTGTTTTATTTTTGTATTTATTATAAAGTTACATTTATTTTAACCCATTTTAATAATTAAAGTTGCTACTTTAAATTTACCATATATGTTTTAATTCTTTTTGTTTAATTGGTTTATTTTGTCAAATATTTCTTACTAAATTTATTAATAAAATTATAAAAATTTACGGAATGATTATATAAAATTAAGACCGAAACTATAAATAATTTTAAGAGTAATGAAATTACGAGGGGCTAATTGAAATAATCTTCCTAATTTACCCTTCGGCGAGACAAATGTCAAAAGCTAATTGGTGGAAAGCTAGAAGTAAAATGGAAGACCATACATAGCATATTTACCGCAAATGACGTGCTCATAAGTCTGTTCGGTTTGATTTGGTTTTAGGATCGAACTGAAATCGAACTGTTTTGTTTGATTTGTCAAAAATAAAATTGAAACTGAATCATTTAAGGCGAGAAATCAAAACGAAATTTTTAATTCTGTTTTGATTTTAATCATTATATAAAGTAATATATTTATATTTATATATATAAATATAAATATAATTTTTATTAATACAAAATTTAATAAAAACATTTTAAACGAAATTATATGAAAGGATGACCGTTGGATGAAACTCATGAGAGAATGAACGAATTGTGGGTCGTTGGATGAGCGGGGTGAGAGGTCCTTCAATGATGGGGGATATTTGACATGGGGTGATAGATGAACGAGATAAGAGGAGGAATATCCAAAATTGTTGGCAGATAAAGGTCCAAAGGGGTCACGTGCAACACTTGCGATATTTTAAACGAGGGCGAATAAAAGGATGACCATTAGATGAGAGAGCAGACGAATTGATGGTCTTTGAATGAAACTCACGAGAGAGAGAGAGAGAGAGAGAGCGAACGAATTAATAGTAGTTGGATGAGCGGGTGGGAAGTCTGACGCTTGGTGATGGACGAATGAAATGAGAGAACCGAGGACGAACAAAATATTGCTCATTGGATGAGTAGGGTTGGACATCCTTCAATGACGGGGGACGTTTGACACTAAGTGAGGGGCGTTTTTAAAGAGCTAGAGACATCCATAAGTGATGAGCGTCCGCATTGTTGGACGTTCAAATGCAGCTGTGCAATATTGTAAACATTATTAGTTCAAATTTAATAATTTATCGGATCGGTTCGTCCAATTATGATTATGCAAAATCGAATACCAAATTGGCAAGTTCGATTCTTACATAATAGAACTGCAGTTCAATGCTAGAGGTGTCCGAAATTGACATGATCCTGATCCATTTTTCAGTTTCGGTTCAATTCACGCGTTACATTTTGGTTTTGACCACCCCTACGTTACCCGAAGTCTAGACATTAGAATCAAGGCTCTTTCTAGTTTCAATTTTATTACAAGCCGACTGTCGATCCATGGGGAGCTCAGGAAACGGCCTCGCCGCTTGTCGAAGCGGCAGCTGCAATGGCGGCGGTGTTGTGGACAAAGGCGTCGATTTCGCGCAGTATTTTCCCACCTATGCCTTTCTACATCATCAGAAGGAGATGCTCTCTGATCGAGTTCGCATGGATGCTTACTACGACGACATTTTTGAGAATAAGCATCACTTTGCGGGAAAGGTATATCTATTTCCTCTCCCTCTCTCTCATATTTTCCCTGGTTTGGGAATGTGAAGAATGGGAGGACGAGAAGAAACGTTTTTTTGAGCTCGGGACTTCTTTTAACTCTATTCTACTAAGTGAGTTTGAGGTTGTTGATTAGCTGGCTGTTGTAAGAAGAAAGAACATTTGGATAGTAGAAGAATAAAGCTCTATTTTCATTTTCTTCTTATTGTAGTCAGTCCTTCGTGTTAACTTTCGATAATTCAATTGATAAAAAAAATTACAATTTAAAGTTAAAAATGATTAGATAACCAACCACACAATCCTAAAAATAAGTCATTATCCTGAATGACTCATAAAGAAGAGGACAACTGTTTAACAATAAAATAAAATAATAGATTCTAAAGCAATTTATTAACACTCCTTCTTGCTATAGGAGCTGCAAACACCAACTTTTTGCCTTAGAAACTCAAACCTGCCGATTGGATGTGTTTGTGTAAATAAGTATGCTAATTGATCTTCAGACTTGTAGTAAACCAAAGTGATAGATTCTTGTTTTTGTACTTCTCTCCCAAAAAATAGTTTGATGTTGAAGTGCTTAGTTTTCCCATGAAACACAGGATTATGGGAAATAGCAATTGCAGTTTGGTTGTTGACAAAAATCTTGGTGCTTTCTTTCTGTTCCAGATGAAGATCCAGTAAAATTTTTCTCAGCCACAATGCTTGATTAAGAGCAGCTGTTGCAGCAACAAATTCTGCTTCGGCTGTGGATTGTGTTGTGGTTTATTGCTTCTTGGAACTCCATGAGAAAATACTAGATCCAAGAGTAAAACAGTAGCCTGAGGTTCTCCTCATGTCATCAATGGAACCTCCCCAGTCACTGTCAGAAAAACCAACCAGCTTGAACTCCTTGCTTCTAGTGAATTTAACTCCAAAATCACTTGTGCCTTTGACATATCAAAGTACTCGCTTAGCTGCTTTGAGATGTAGTTCACTTGCACAATGCATAAACCCGGACAAAATACTTACAACATTTAAAATATCAGGTCGTGTTGATTTAAGGTACATCAAACAACCAATCAAACTTCTAAAATATTCTTCATCAACTTTATCAGTGCCATCTTCTTTACACAACATCTCCTTTTGATTCATGAGAGTGTTTACTCCTTTGCATTCTTCCAACTTAAACTTGTATTAAATCTCATTTGCATACTTCTTCTCGCAAATGAAGACTTCATGCTTAGCTTGTTTGATCTCCATTCCTAGAAAAAAGGTCATCAGCCCAATATCTGTCATCTCAAAAACCTTCATCATTTTTTGTTTGAATTCCTTAACCAACCACTCATCATTTCCTGTCACTAAAAGATCATCAACATAAAGATAAACTATAATAACTTCATTATTTTTAGTTTTAATGTATAGAGTGATTTCGGACAAGCTTTTTTTAAAGCCTAAGCTCAACAAATAGTCATCAATCCTGCTATACCAAGCTCTTGGAGCTTGTTTCAACCCATAAGGGCCTTCTTGAGAAGAAACACTTTTTCCTCATCTCCTTCTTACACAAAACCATCAGGTTGTTTAACATAAATTTCTTCTTGTAGGACACCATTTAAAAATGCTAATTTTACATCAAGTTGATACACTCTCCAATTCATTTGAGCAGCAACAACAAGCAAAAGTCTTATGGTGTCCAGATGAGTAATTGGTGAAAAAGTATCTGAGTAGTCTATGCCAAAAACTTGAGCATAGCCTTTTACCACAAGTTTTGCTTTATGTTTGTTGATGGACCCATCAGCATTTAGTTTAGTTATGTACACCCATTTAACTCCAATCACTTTTCTGTCTTGAGGTCTTTTCACTAGAATCCAAGTTTTGTTTTTCTCGATCATGGACAGCTCCTTCTTCATTGCAGCTATCCACTTTTAAACTTTTTTTGCGTCTTCATAGCCTGCAGGTTCACACACAGCTATGTTGCACCCTTCATAAATGTCAGACAACAACCTAGTTCCTTTCACCGGGATATTATCTTCTATTTCATTTTGCCAGTCTTCGTCTTCTTCTTCAATCTTTGAACCGAAAAACAGTTTGTTCAACTCTTTTGTAGTCTGATTTTTCTTCTGGTCATCATTCCAACTCCACTCTTCATCCTCCACAAATTTGACATCCCTGCTAACAACAATATTTCCAGTTTGTGGCTGAAAAATTTTATAAGCCTTGCTAACTGTACTATAGCCTATAAAAATGTCTGGAAATGCTCTTTTATCTAACTTGTCACGTTTGCTTTGTGGAATATGAGTGAAACACAAACAACCAAAGACTTTCAGAAATTTTAGTGATGGTTTATATCCATACCAGGACTCAAAAGGTGTTTGATCTTTTACTGCCTTTGTTGGAAGTCTGTTTTGAAGAAACACAGCTGTATTTGCTGCCTTTGCCCAAAAAGTTTTTGGCAAGTTCTTCTCATACAGCATGTTAATGTCCATGATGAATCTGTTTCTACTCTCACTAACTCCATTTTGCTGTGGAGTGTAGGGTGCTGTAAGTTGATGTTCAATACCTGCATGTTCACAAAATTGGTTGAATTCTATTGAAGTATACTCCTTCCCATTGTCAGATTTTAAACTTTGAATTTTGCAGCCACTTTCATTTTCTACTCTTGCCTTGAATTTCCAAAAAATTTGAGCAGCTTCTAATTTAAACTTCAAGAAAAAAATCCAACACATTTTGGTGTAATCATCAATGAAGACAATATAATAGAGACTACCTTTTAGAGATGGTGTTCTTTGAGGGCCCGAGATATCTGTGTGAATCAATTGCAGCTTCCTTAAAGCTCTGCCATTTGCTTTCATAAAAGGTTTCCTACTGAACTTGCCAAATTGACATGCTTTGCAGCTTGGAATTTGATCTTCAAATTCTGGAAGATCTTTTGTCATCATCTTGGACTTCATTTGCAGCAACCCTTCATAATAATAATGCCCAAGCCTTTTGTGCCAAATTTCAATAATATTCTCTTTAATGGAAAAGGCTGTTTGCTCCTCCTCTAATGGATTTAGAGCAAAACTCTTTCCTTTCATTCTAACTTTAAAAATATCTTGATTGGCTGCATCTCTAATTGTAAAACATTGTTCTTAAAAAATAACTCTAAAATCTTTCTCAATTAATTGACCAACACTCAGCAGATTTTGTTGAATTTCAGGTACAAAAAGAACGTCAGAAATAAGTTTTGTACCTAAAAAATTTGCTATTGCAATAGTTCTCTTTCCCTTTACAGAGATATAATCACCATTTCCAATCCTGACTTTGGTGATATTCGTTGGCTGTAAGTCTCTAAAAAACTCCTTGTCATTAGTCATGTGATTGGTGCATCCACTATCAATCAACCAACTTTCATTGGCTTCACTGCTTACAAAACATGTAGCCACAAAAAGTTGATCCTCCTCTCGATCAACAATCTGTGCTTCTTCACCTTGCTGTTGTTTTTTGTTTTTGCATATGATAGCTTCATGTCCCATGAGGTTGCATTTGCTACATTTTGCATCTGGTCTCCTCCAACATTTGAACGGAGGGTGACCTTTTTTGTTACAATGTTGGCATGGAGAATGATTTTTTTTTGCTCCAAGCCTTTTGTTTCCTGAATTACTTTTGCTGCTAGTTGCAATATTCTCGCCACTTGCTGCTTGTATTTTTTTTGTTCTTGTTCTTTCTCGCATCTTGATGTTTGACAAATAAGGCTCCTTCAACAACCCTTTCCTGTCTCATTTAGGACTGGGCAGGAACCGACGGAACCGAGAACCGAACCCGGAACCGAGGTCGGTTCTGGGTTCGGTTCTGGTTCTCGGTTCTGCAAATGGGTGGTAAATCGGTTCTGGTTCTTTGGTAACTTATCGGTTCTGGTTCTCGGGTATTTGGGAGAAGAACCGAAATACCCAGAACCGAAAGGAAATGCGTACTGACTGAGAGGGGGGCGAGATAGAAGACGAGCTTAAAGGAGAACTTTCGGAGCTCTTTGAAAAGGACTATGAATCCAGATCCCACGAACGAGAGGCTGGAAGCTCCGGTCTTGACACCCGGCGATCAAGAGCCGTCAGATCCCCGTCGACGATGGAGAGACGAGATCTAGAGATTGAGATCTGGAGACTTGGAATCGAGATCTTGGAGATCTGGAGTGATCTGGAGAGACGAAGTCGACACCCGAGACTGCGACTAAGACTGCGAAGGGGAGAGTCCTTTGTGCGACTGCGATTTGCGAAGGGGCGAGACCTTTGTGCGACTGCGACGGCGACGGAGACTGCGTTTGGATCGATATCGACGGCGACTGCGTTGTGAAGGCGACGACAGGAACCGGAACTCAAAAATATTTTGTGAGTTATGGTGGGAACCGACAGGAACCGGACCCGGAACCGGAACCGACCTCGGTTCCGGGTTTCGGTTCCCATGTCCATCGGTTCTGGGTTCGGCTCCGGCTTCTCGGAACCGAGAACCGACTATTCGGTTCCGAACGGTCCGGAATCGGAACCGAACCCGAATTGCCCACCCCTAGTCTCATTAATCGTCTTTGCTCCTGTGTTTGCAAGACACTTAAGAGCTCAGCAAAAGAAATTTTGGACAAATTCTTAGTATTTTCTAAGGTTGTAACTGGAACCTCAAATCTGTCCGACATTGTTACAAGAATTTTTTCAACAATCCTTGAATCTGTCAGAGAAGAACCCAATATTCTAACCTAATTCGCTATGCTGAGTAGCCTGTCAAAATACTCTTTTATGGTTTCTGTCTCTTTCATCTTTTGCAGCTCAAAGCCACGAACCAGATTCAATACCTTCATTCCTCGAATCCTTTCATCCCCTTCATACTCAGTCTTGAGATAATCCCTTATCTCCTTTGCTGACTTCAGAGACATAATCTGAGTGAAAATGGTTGATGAGACTGCAGCAAATAAACAAGCTTTTGCCTTTGATTTCTTTGTCTTCTTCTCCTTCTGCGATTTGATTTGTACCACGGTGGGATTGTTTGGATGAACAGAAACATCATAGTCCTCTTCTACTGCTTCCTAAAGATCCAAAGCTTCCAAGTATGTCTTCATTCAAACTGCCCAGATTTGGTAGTTATCTCCATTGAACATCGGTGGAGCCATATAGGAGAAACTTGCTTCGGTTTCCATGATAGCTCGAACTCACAGATCCCTAAAAAAGAAAAGGCTCTGATACCAGTTGTTAAATTTCGATAATTCAATTGATAAAAAAATTACAATTTAAAGTTAAAAATGATTAGATAACCACTAACCACACAATCCTAAAAATAAGCCATTATCCTGAATGACTCCTAAAAAAGAGGACAACTGTTTAACAATAAAATAAAATAAAATAATAGATTCTAAAGCAATTTATTAACACTTTCAATTTTTTTTGATAATCAAGTTGGCAACTAAATCTTGTGGTAGCATTGAACAAGAACAATTAATGATTTGACTGATAGATGATTCAATGTGAATGACTTTTATAGCGTGTCTTAGTTATGCTTGATGAATCATAACCGATACGGCCATGTTGTTAGCAATTAAACCGATTCATGCATACAATCTTTAATTCTCATAAACGTGATTGATTTAACCATTCATTTATTAAACGAAATCTACCAACCTTGGTCCATGATATAAAACGCTTTTGTAGAAGATGTTGAGTTCCGTTTATCGCCTTAATACCTTTCTCTTTAAGTCGTCTCTTCGATGATGCAGAAACGAAGTGTAGAATTCCTTGATTGTTGAGAGAATTTTCGAGAGAGAAGAAGTCAATCTTGTTCGAATGAATTCAGTAATTTTTTTTTTCTCCTAGGTGATTGAAGGAGACACCCATTCAAGGCAACTCTCTATACATGCTTTTTCATTCATGTCTTTTCAATCACGTCTCTTCAACTATATATTATACACTTTTAATAAGGTTAAGGTGAGAGAATTAAAACCCAATTAACTTAATGTCTTTAATGCTTAACAACCATCACATTAAGCACATTAATATTAAGTCAATGTAACATAAATTAACATGGACCACATTTACATAGATTATAATTAAATAATCTAACAATCTCTCACTTGGGCCATGTTATAAACTTTAATATCAATTGATATTCCAACTAGTACTTTTCAGCTGCTTCAGCTAATTCCAGCTAACATAACTTGAATTCACAATTAATTAATATAGTGTACTTTAATGTGAATTATATCAAGTTATCTTTTCATAATAAATTGCATAATCGAATCATGGCAGACACATGTGAATTATGTCAACATGATTCTTTCCATGTATTACAAACTATAAAATTCATTAATTTTGTAATTGAGGAACACTATAAACCCATCATATATTATTCATAACCAATTATCGTACATAGCCATAATATGAATAATAAATTGACATACAAAAAACATTTCCTTTCATTGAATTCATAAGTGTTATAAGATATAAGCTACACTTTTACAATCACATAGACTTGTCACCTAAACTCATCTTTACAACATGTTCTTTAAAGGTTTTAGGTGGCAATCCTTTTGTCAACGGATCAGCTATCATTGAGCTTGTACTTATATGCTCAATGCACACCCTTTGTTTTGTATTTCTTCTTTGACTGCCAAGTACTTTAAGTCCATATGTTTTGCTCCTTTCGAGTACTTGTCATTCTTTGAGAAGAACACAGCTGTGGAGTTATCACAATACATTTTCAGCGGTCTCTCTATACTTTCAACCATGCTTAGACCCTGAATAAAGTTCCGCAGCCACAATGCTTGAATTGTAGCTTCAAAACAAGCTACAAATTCAGCTTCCATAGTGGAAGTGGCAATCGTAGATTGCTTTCCACTTTTCCATGATACGGCTCCTCCAGCTAACAGGAACACGTAGCCAAATGTAGATTTCCTTGAGTCTACACAATCGGCATAATCCGAATCTGAATATCCAATCACTTCGAGTTGACTCGATTTTCTATACATGAGCATGAAGTCCTTTGTTCCTTGCAAGTACCTAAGTACTTTCTTAGCAGCTTTCCAATAATCCAATCCTGGATTACTTTGATAACGGCCCAACATCCCTACTGCAAAACTTATATCTGGCCGTGTACATGTCTGGGCATACATTAAGCTTCCTACTGCTGATGCATATGGAACAAGTTCCATTTCCTTACGTTCCAAATCATTTTCGGACATTGCATCAAACTGAATTTGTCCCCTTTCTGAATTGGAGCAACACCAGCGAAACATTTATCCATTCTAAATCTCTCAAGAATTTTCTCGATATAACCTCTCTGAGACAATCCTAGCAATCCTTTCTTTCTATCACGGAATATTTCTATTCCAATAACATAGGATGCCTCACCCATATCTTTCATTTCGAAGTTCTTTGAGAGAAAATCTTTCACATCACGTAACGTTCCTTTATTGTTTGCAACAAGCAGAATATCGTCAACGTACAATACTAGGATACAAAACTTACTCCCACTGTCCTTCATATAGATACACCGATCAACGGTGTTCTCTATAAAACCGTATGACAAAATGGTATCATTAAACTTAATGTACCATTGTCTGGAAGCTTGTTTCAATCCATAGATTGACTTATTCAGCTTACATACCATCTTTTCATTTCCTGGAAAGGAAAATCCCAAAGATTGATCCATATAAACCTCTTCCTCTAAGTCACTGTTAAGAAAGGCGGTCTTTACGTCCATTTGGTGAAACTCTAAATCATAATGAGCCACCAAAGCCATAACTATCCTTAAAGAGTCTTTCTTCGAAACCGGAGAGAAAGTCTCTTTATAGTCA
Organism: Begonia loranthoides; assembly: GCA_022433065.1. Classification (NCBI taxonomy): domain Eukaryota; kingdom Viridiplantae; phylum Streptophyta; class Magnoliopsida; order Cucurbitales; family Begoniaceae; genus Begonia; species Begonia loranthoides. The sequence goes on from CM039475.1 coordinate 3,373,817, forward strand.
ATGCCGTCTTTTCTGAGTGTAACCTTTGGCGACAAGTCTAGCCTTATACCTTTCGATGTTACCTTTCGAATCGCGTTTGGTTTTGTAAATCCATTTACAACCAACACGTTTCTTTCCTTCAGGTAACTCTACAAGTTCCCAAACTTTGTTGTCATCCATAGATTTCAACTCTTCCTTCATAGCATTAAACCACTTTTCGGAATCATTACATTACATGGCTTTATTGAATGATTCTGGATCCTTATCGATGCTCAAGTCACATTCTTCTTCTAGTGAATAAACCATATAGTCATCAGAAATTGCTGGTCTTCTCTCCCTTACAGACCTTCGCAATTCTGTTACTTGTGGTTGATCACTTATGACTTGATCAACGTTAACATGGTCATCATTAATTCGTTCACCTTGCGTGGGTTGAATATCCATTTGTTGCTCCGGTATGTTGTTAGACTGTGATACAACATATGGCACAACAACTTGATGAGAATTATTGGGTGTCGTTTCCGTCACCCGATTCTCTTGGATATTCACATTTTGTGAATCATCACTCCCACTAAACATGGCATTCTCAATGAATCGAGCATTTCCAGATTCTACAATCCTTGTACTATGCTTTGGACAATAGAAAATGTACCCTTTAGACTTTTCTGGATAACCGATGAAGAAACCACTAATGGTTCTTGCATCGAGCTTCTTTTCATGTGGGTTATAAATCCTAACTTCTGCTGGACATCCCCAAATGTGTAGATGTCTCATACTAGGTTTCCTTCCCGTCCACAGTTCATAAGGAGTCTTAGGAACTGCCTTATTAGGAACCCTATTCAGCAGATATGCAGCGATTTTTAAACCGTGCATCTACAACGATATAGGTACATTACTATTATTAATCATACTTCTTACCATTTCGATAAGAGTACGATTCCGCTTTTTAGCTACACCATCTTGTTATGGTGTACCCGGCATTGTGTATTGTGCACAAATGCCACGACTTTCGAGAAACCTTGCAAATGGACTTTTGTTTTGTCTACTTTCATCGAATTTTCCATAGTATTCATCACCTCTATCCGATCTCACTACTTTTACTTTTCTATCTAGCTGCCTTTCCACCTCATTGATGAACACTTCTTTAACGTTCATCGCTTGAAATTTTTCATGCAGTAGATATACATAACTGTAATGTGAGAAATCGTCTATAAAGGTGATAAAATACTTTTCTCCATTCCATGAAGGAATGTCGAATGGACCACAAATATCGGTATGTATCAATTCTAAAAGTTCTTTGCTTCTTGTAGCAGGATCCTTTGATGCGTGTTTAGTTTGCTTTCCTTTGATGCAATCTATACATACGTCCCAGTCATCAAAATCTAATTGAGGTAAAATTTCATTTTTCGTTAACCTCATTAACCTTTCTTTAGAAATGTGACCTAGACGCTTATTCCATAAGAAAGCTTAACTTTCATTTGTTGCACCACGTTTTAATCCAATCATATGATCCACATTAAACAGAGAATTCATAAATTTAACATCAAGATTGATAGAGTACAAACCATCTTTTATAATACCATAACCATAACAGTATTTATGTTTGTACATAGCAAAAACACCATCACCAATCTTAAAATTAAAACCATTACAATCCAACCTAGCAACAGAAATTAAATTTCTAGCACACTCAGGAACATAAAAACACTCTTCTAGATCCAGGTGGTATCCGGTATCCAGAATCAGTCTATACGTTCCAATTCCTTCAATGCGTGCCTTCATTCTGTTCCCCATATACAGGAACTTTTCAGTTCCGTTTATGGGATGGATCGAAAGAAATCCCTGCGTAACATGAGAAACATGAGTAGTAGCACCAGAATCTAACCACAAAGTATTATTAGGTACTTCTATAATATTTGATTCAAAACATACTGAAACAAATAATGTACCTTTCTTTTCGAACCAAGCCTTTCTTTTAGGACAATCTTTCTTTACATGTCTGGCTTTGTTGCAGAAGAAGCATTTAATCTCCTTACAGATCTGACCATCATTAATCTTTAATTGGTCCTTTCCCTTCTTCTTATTCTTTTTACTCGGCGGCTTTGATGTGCTACCTTTGGCATCCTTCTGCATAGCTAAGTTGACAGTATGAGACTTTAATTTCTTCAATCTCCCTTCCTCTTGAATGAGCATGGCCTTCATCTCCTGAAAGTTCCACTTTTCCTTAATGGTGTTATAGTTCACCTGGAACTGGTCAAACTTAACTGGAAGTGAGTTGATGATGAATTGAACCAAGAATGATTCATTCACATCCATACCCAACGTCTTAAGCTTTGCAGCCAAATTGACCATGCTCGTTACGTGGTCATGAATGGGTTGAGACCAATTAAATTTCTTGGTCGTCAACTCACTCATTAAGCTTCCCACAACAGACTTGTCAGTAATGTCTGATTGGGAGTATGTCTTAATCTTTGACATGAATTCCTTTGCATCATTCACTTTAGGCATCGATGGCTTAACATTTTCAGCCATCGTCATCCTCATCAAGCCCAAACACAGCCTATTAGACCGCTCCCAAGCCTCATAATAAGACTTGTCAGCTTCCGAAGTAGTCTTAGTAATAGCTGGTGGTCTATCATTAACTAGTGCCAGGTCCAAATCCAATACACCCAGTTGAAACTAGATTTGTTCGGACCAGTCAGCATAGTTAAGACCATTGAACTTAATAGACGAATTACCAGAAGCAAACAAATTCATAGCAGCTGCAAATGACAAACATGCTCATATATCAATACATTGAATAATCTATCCTAACCAGATCCCAAATAAAGCACATAAAATTTCATTAAGTTTACCTTTAGGTAATACTTAAAGAAATACACAATTCATGATATTATAATCTTTAATTGACTTATAAACATATTTAACACAACATGTTTAACATCTTTAGATGTTTAAACACATCAATTAATTATGTAAACACGTCACTTTAATGTTATCAGTTATAAACAATGGTCCACCTTTGGGTGACCTAATAGTTTATAACTAATAAACACATTTCAATAACATCATAATAATTAAATGAATAAATTACACAATTTAATATTGATCATTTCAAACTAGGTCATTTTGGTGACTACATAGTTTCTATGTAACAATATATTAGTTGTATAAACATTCATTCACTTAATTTCTTTAATTGAACTGTAGGCGTTGCGGACAACTATGCGGACGTTGTAATGGCGTCTGCAATCTCTTACTGTCGTCCGAAACTGCCTATAGCGGACGCTAACCTTACCGTCCGCTGCGTCCGTGTGATGCGTCCTCATGAATCAAAATTACAGATTCAAATCGGACGCATGGCTTTAGCGTCCGCAGCGTCCGTGTGATGCGTCCGCATGAATCAAAATTACAGATTCAAATCGGACGCACATTTTCTCGTACGTACAGTCCGCATCAATCATCCGGATGAATTCTTTACAGATTCATATCGGACGCAAATTGTAGCGTCCACAACGTCCGCATTATATTGTCCAGATGAATCATTTTACAGATTCAATGCGGACGAAACTTGCATGCGTCCGTGTCGTCCGCACCCTTTCATATATGCGTCCGCATACGCATTTTCAACATGAATCTTGTGTCCGACCACACTTCAGGTCGACCGCATCCTTAATACCCATCGTCCGCACGACGAATAGTCCGATGAACATTCAACAGAAAACAATTTTCTACCTATTCTTATCTATGATTTCATCCATAAACATTTCATGCATAACTTTCCGAATATAAACAATTATTTTTCGTGCATAAAACTTATCATGGAATCAAACTAATCCAATTTCATTGTAAATCAAAAACGTATGTTTTAACCGTGCTCTGATACCAATTGTTAGCAATTAAACCGATTCATGCATACAATCTTTAATTCCCATAAACGTGATTGATTTAACCATTCATTTATTAAACGAAATCTACCAACCTTGGTCCATGATATAAAACGCTTTTGTAGAAGATGTTGAGTTCTGTTTATCGCCTTAATACCTTTCTCTTTAAGTCGTCTCTTCGATGATGCAGAAACGAAGTGTAGAATTCCTTGATTGTTGAGAGAATTTTCGAGAGAGAAGAAGTCAATCTTGTTCGAATGAATTCAGTAATATTTTTTTTCTCCTAGGTGATTGAAGGAGACACTCATTCAAGGCAACTCTCCATACATACTCTTTCATTCGTGTCTTTTCAATCACGTCTCTTCAACTATATATTATACACTTTTAATAAGGTTAAAGTGAGGGAATTAAAACCCAATTAACTTAATGTCTTTAATGCTTAACAACCATCACATTAAGCACATTAATATTAAGTCAATGTAACATAAATTAACATGGACCACATTTACATAGATTATAATTAAATAATCTAACACATGTAAACTACAAAGTTGATTTGGGAACTTGTTCTCCCTTCAAAGTCCAAGACTCTAATCTTTAAAGGTGGATAAAATTCTTGGGGCATTTTACTGAGGGTAAAACCAACAACTTATCTTGAATTGTGTAGGTATTTTTTCGATAGCACAATGGACGAGTCTTTTGGGATTAGTTGATGCACCCTTATACTCGTTCTTCCACCCAAGGACATATAAAAGATGAGAGTGATACACGTCTTTAGATGTTGTACAAGGATTTGAATAGTTCTTAAAACTATTTCAGTTTTTTTTTACTTTTGCTTGTGGCTAATTTATGGGGAGTTTTTTTTTTTAATTTGAATTAACTTGTATGGTGGTTTTCTATGGGAAGTATGTGTTAGACGTTGGAACTGGGAGTGGAATTTTAGCAATATGGTCAGCACAAGCTGGTGCGAGGACGGTATACGCAGTGGAAGCAACTAAAATGTCAGAGCACGGTCGTGCACTTGTGAAAGCAAACAACCTTCAAGAAATTGCTGATGTAATCGAGGGTTCTGTGAAGGATATTACCCTTCCTGAGAAAGGTTAGCATTATATAATTTTTTTTTTGAATTTCTGAGCATCTTATTTTAATGACACTAATGGTGCGGCAGTGTGGTGCACCTAAAGGGTGTGCCTACTTTAAATCTTTATAGTCAAGTTATAAAATACATTGGAATATTGTATTTGCTATGAGTTGCAAACTACACTAGGGAACTGAAGGTGCTTATTCGAATATTTTTTGTTGATGTGATTATTTCGGAGTGGATGGGATGTTTCTGTTGTGTGAATCTGAGTTTGATTCTGTGATCTGTGCTCGTGAACCCTGGCTTAAGCCCATTGGAGTTATGTAAGGAATATGGTTTTTTGTTGATTATGTAATTTTGAAAAAAGTTGTTCATGCATATGAGAGAAAGTTCACAAAATTGATGAAAATTAGGAATTTGGGATGCCACGCACTGTTGTATGCTCGAACAGCAATGATAAGGGCAAGCTGAGGACTATGACTTAATGTCTCCTGCCTTGGTAGCAGTTCAATTTGTGGGATTTCAAACATATCTAATAAATAAAGTATGGCATACTTTGCATTACCCATTCTCTTGCATATACCTTCACTTTGATTCTTGGCACTGTAGTCAGTTTTTAGTTATGTGAAGAAAAAACTTGTATATTATTATTTCTCTGTCTAGATTTAGTTCTGGTCTGTCTTCCTTCTTTAGTTGAAGACATTGAAGTTGTTCTGTTCTTTATGAAACCCTTAACAGTAGTTGTTTCTCAGGTATCCAAGTCGTGCACCCATGTGGGTTGCACCTATAGGTCCGGAATGTTAGAGCAAAAAATAAAAGATTATAGAGAAGCAACAGATCATTGGTATAGTTTTCTGAACGAAACAAAGTCCTGTTATGGTGTTGACATGAGCGTTTTGTCAAAGCCATTCTCTGAAGAACATAAAAAAACCTATCTACAGGTCACATACAGTTTGATGGGCTTCAAATTTTAATTTTTTGCTGGTTGATTGTTGACCACTGTCTTCCTCGCCACCTCTTTCTTATTGGCGCTGTATAAAATCTCTCTATTTTTCTCCACTTTCTGGATGGATTTTTCTGAAAAAATGAGATAACTAAATTTAAATCACTAATTATGTGCCTTTGCATGCCCTAACCATTAAAAATATTCATTATATATGAAGAACTTGGTACACACTGTGTTTTCTAATCAAGTTTTATTTTACATTTATTGATTTGTATGCTTCTTTTATATTTTGGCTTTTGAGCATTGATTTAGGTTTCTTTTTGAGTTGGTTAAATTCAATGAGTAGTTTTTGAGGATCTATTTTGAGCTTCCATGCCATATTGTTGCATCATTCATCTTTAAACATGTCAATATCAAAAAGTTAGCCTCAAACATTCATCTATGTACTTTTACAAAATTTTAAAAGCTTGATCTGAAATCTTTGTAGTCATCATTCTGGATAACCTTCATCCACAACAAATCTTTGGAACAGCAGCCATTGTTAAGGAGCTGGATTGCTTGACTACTACCGGGAATGACATCCTTGAAGTGAGATCACACTTCATATTATCAATTACAATGGAAAATCCAAGGTTCTGGGGATATGGTGGATGGTTTAATGTGCTTCTTTTGAGTAAGATGTACTGGATCATAGCATTACTCCATGATCTGGCTACCAATAAGATGTGAAGTATAATTTTTCTTCCTGATATGGGTACCAGGGTAGTAGAGACGACCTTGCTCAGCAGGAGATTGAGTTGACAACTGCCCCTAGTGAAGATAATGGCACGCATTGGGGCTTACAGGTCTGTATGAGCTGAAAATATGATTCTAGTAGGAATTATGTTGTTGATTAATCGTCGAGAATAATATCATGTTGATGAAATAATTATTAGCTTTAATATCTCTGGGCAACTCTGTTAATAACGTAGCTGTTGCTTTTGTGATGACTCGTTCTAAAGACAATCATCGAGTAATGGAGGTTGAGCTCGATTGCGCAATCAGAAAGTCACCTGGCAAGCCACAGCACAAAAATGAGAAACAAGTTTTACATAGAGTGAGAATGGAGAATGGCCACAGATATTCAAAGGTTTTGGCATTGCCCAAGGTAGGTACGTACTGTCAATGAAACTATGAATGCTGTAGATTCTGTAGGCTCTTGTAGATACATGTATTACATAAAGACACCAATGCCTATACCACATTTGTGTTGAGTTTCAAATCTCCAACAATTTATAGAAACACAAATACACAGTTTGCACTTGTCAACACTTTGAAATTACATAACATCGAACAACAAACGGACAAAACAAACATTAAAACACAACATCACAAACATGAATTTTGAATCTACATCTTATGTTTATTGGATGTGGCTTTTTGCAAAAGAAGTTATGCGCCTCTAATATGAACCAATTTTATATTTCATGAATGATCAAAGAACAACGTAGGAATAAGACACTCCCTCCTACACTAGGCTTTTGAGTCCCTAGTGACTCCCTACACAATACTCCATATCCGATCCCCCAATCTCCATTACCTCAAGTCTTTATATAGACTTGACTAACTAACTAACTAAACCTTTATAACCCTCCTAATGTATCAGCCTCCTCTCTCTGGTATGTGTAGAATGTAACTTTGTTAAAGCTAAAAAGTTATGTTTAAGGGGCCTAATTTCAAACTAAAATGCTACAAAAATATTATTGTTAAATCACTGGGAAATTTCCTATAATTATATTGTTGTCACTCTTGGATTGAAGTTACTTTTTGTCTGTACATTATATTTTTCTTAAGTCGATCAACATATTGATGTCAAAGTATTTACTTCACACCCTTGTTGAACTCTTGATATATTTACTCAATGCCTGTGTCTAAATGTGGATTAAAGGATTGAAAATCAATGATCTTATGATGCAATATTTGTGTTGTGTACCTCCTTAAATGTTATTATGTGCCTCTATCTTTCCATGTGTGTGTGTAGATCGGTTTTGATTGGCTTAAACAACATTTGGCAGCGGTTCACAAGAAGGTAAAATCTGAAATCTCTGGCCATCTTTTGATCCGAAGATTGTTGCATACCTTCTGGGCTGCTTTTTGCTCCCCCTCTCTTCAGTTATCCCCTTGTTTTACCCTTCTGTTTCTCTGTAATTAGCATAAATGTCAAGTATGATTGTTCCGTCACTCTAAAGTGACATGCTTCTACGTGAAGAATGCGTGAAAAATGACTTCCTCTATCAGCTGGAGGGTTCTACCCTCGTTTAATTCATAAGGTGGGCCTTTTTCAAGTTTTGGCCTGAATTTTGAGGCATGACATTATACCCAAGGGTGAATATTAAATTTGTGTGGATATTTTGATGAAATTATAGAATTATTTTTTAATTTTACACTCTAATATTATCTTTTGATGTCACGCCCATTAGTTGGTGCAATTAATGTCGTAATTTATCGTAATTATTACAGAAATTAATGAGTGATATGTAATTGTGTCGGCAAGAGATTAGATTAAAAGCTAGAATTAGATGATAAATTTAATCATTTTTTCTATATTCACAAATTTAATGTTTTAGTTTCTGGTAACTTTGTTGTTGAATTACTAGTATGAATCTGAATTTATTTATTTATTTATTATTATTATAAAAAAAAAAAATTGGAAAGCATGTTGACAATTTCCATAGTCTTCAAATACGAGGGCTTGACTCTAGTCTCCTATGCCCTATTCAACCTTGAAATTAGATTGTTTATTCTGGCTTTTCTTGAATTAACACACACTATACTCATTTTTGTCATTTTTTAAACAACACGTTCTTAATTTTGCAAATTGTTTTCACTTATGCAACAATTAATTTATTATTTTTTTCTTATCTCGTTAACGTTAATCACTTAAACGTCATTCGTCCATAAATATAATATTGTTCGTTTGGAGTTGAAGTTCGCACAATTTTATTTTTAAAGTTAGCCCAAAATATATTATACTGTATAAGAAGAATAACTTTATTTTATAAATTACATATTTTTCATTCTCTTAAACGATGTGAGATTAAACACCTTAATTGGCATTATCTTGGCTCATTCTTGCCTCATTTCGCAAGAAAATCAAATCCAACTTGTGGTGTATGACTGCCGTGAAAAAAAAAATTTAAAATTTGCATAAATTTTTTTATAATTAAAAATGATGAAATTAAAGTAAAATTATGAAATAAAAAAAAAACTCTTTATTCCTCATGTTCGGTTTAATTTGTAATATTCACGTAACAAAGAACATGTCAAAAAGTTTATAGAAACTATTTTGACACTCTAACTGAAATGGATTATGCAAATATCACTGCTAAGTAATTCTAATTCTACTGTAGTTTTATGCTAAAATCATAATAATTGAAGCAATCTTATCGCGAAGATGATGCTGGGAAGCTTCGGCATGATCTTCTTGTTATCGAAAATAATTCTCATGTTTTTAATTTTTCGAACATGTTCTAGTAGTTCACCACTCCTCTCGATTTCACTCGTCCAGTTCTCATCACCATTTTCTCTTTTTTCTTCCTGGTCTGTCGTTGTCGTTTAGTTCTTATCATCAATTATTCACTTTTCACAGTGAAAAGTCATCTTTTCGCAACCCTATTTTAATGACTTATTTTTCTGCTGTAGAAAGAAAATATTTTTTAACAAAAAATATAACAACGATATTGTTTATTTTTTATATTTAAATATTTTATTTATTAACAAAAATTATTTAATAATTAATTTATTCACGTTGTTTTGCTAATTTCTCATTTTTTAAATTATTTTTAAGGAAAAACTATGTATTAATCAAGAAAAGGAAGAGAGAAGAGGTGCATTGTACGCACATGCTTGCGTTAAGAAATAATGTTGAATTACCAGCTCCACAAGCTATTCCTGGATTTTAACAATCAAGAAAAATTGTTGGCCAAAACATTAAAAATTAAAAAGCTATTCTTGGGCAGTTGGCAACTTGGCAATGTAATTCAGAACATTATACGTTGTTTATTTGTGTTCTCAGTCTTGTTAAAAATTCTCATAAAAATTCAAGTTTCAAAACTTTAAGGGAAAAACCAATAATAATCACGGCAACAAACGGAGTTTTTGGCGTAGCAAATCTCTCTGCAATTCAAAAGGGTCAGTGAATTTCATCCTTCCGGCAACGAAAAGATAATTCTTTTTCGCTTTTGAGTTCCTCCATCTTCTTCTGGGTTCAATCGATATCTGCCGCGTTCTAGTTTTGTATTTGATTTCCGCGGCGGCTTCTTTCCAAGTTTCGTCTGGGTTTTGTTATTTTAGGTGGGTTTTGTATTTGCATTGCCGTCTGCTATTGAAAATCGTCGTGTTTTGCTTCTTGGGTTAGTTTTATTTTCTTGGTTTGCTGTTTGGATTCTGGGAAATCAGACGAAACGTAGTAAATATTTATTGTGTTCATCGGTGTGCGTTTTTTCCTTCTTTTTTTGGAGGCGGAGAAGAAGCTGATACTCGGTCAATCAGTCGTGTCAACTCACCAATAATTCTTTTTTTGATATAAAATTTTCTTTCTGTAGATTCTATCTTTGATTTCATTGTCAGATTGAACTGATTATTTGATCTGCGTAGAGAACAATCTTTGAACTGATTATTTGATCTGCGTAGAGAACAATGTTTTGGGTTTTCCCTCTTATATTTAGATCAGGAATTAAGATGTGTAATTCAAAACGAGCAGAGTTGGAGTTTTTATCATGTTTGTATTTACTACTTCTGAGTTTCCAATCAATTTTGTTTGATTGTTTGGAAAATTTCACGTTTTGGTTTGGTTTACTCTTTTTCGCTGGCTGACAAAAGGGTGGATATATCAAATTCCTCGGATTATCTCTGATCTTTGATGTGATTATCCAATGTTCTGTCAATCAACCTTCTTCTGACTTTGTTTTTGAAGAAACAATAAATGCAATGCCTCCTTCATTTCTTTCTTTCTTTCTTATCCTTAATTTCAAAGTTTATACCAACCAACCCTTTTGATTTTTGCTAGATTTCTGTGTTGAAAGTATGCGGTCGAAAAAGAGGAGTGAAGTCGGATTGTTGAGCAAGAAAGTAATATCAAGGAGAAGCCAAACGATGAAGAAGGTGTCTCAAAAAGCTGTGATGCTGCCTCCTGCTTTAGATGTTTCAGACACTTGGCGTCCGGGCGATGTTGTCGAAGTGTTTGACAAAATTTCTTGGAAAATGGCTGTGCTTTCTCAGGTTCTGGGGAAAAAATGCTTTCTGGTCCGACCAATTGGATCCTCTAGTGAATTTAAGGTCGGCAAAGCTAATATACGAGAAAGAGTTTCATGGAGACACAACACGTGCGATGCAATCGAAAAGGTAACTCCCTGCGCATTTGTTAATCTTTGCTAACACTTCTAAATTAATTTTGAAAAGGATGGTTTCTCTAATTTCCCAATTCTCTCTTGTAAATGCAGGATTTTTGTAATTGGACCTATGGAGAATGCAATGAAATTTCAAACGTAAAGTACGATGAAAAACGACGATCACTACAAATTTCTAGAAATTTTGGTCCGAATGATGCTGATAGCATCACCTGCTCCGTCGGAAGTTGCAGCATTGCGAGCAATGACATGAATGAGTTCCCTTTTCGCTCATCTAGAGATCAAATTGAAGACAATGATGGTGATTTTAGCTATGCTGAATCTGTTTTGCACACGGAAGACGAAAAACAAAAAGAAAATATGCATATTCCTGCAAAAGAAGAGTTGGAGGCTGAAATCCACAAGTTAGAGTTACATGCATATCGTTGTACGATGGAAGCATTGCATGCGTCTGGCCCGTTGAGTTGGGAAAAAGAAGAACTCGTAACGAATCTTCGAATTTCTCTTCATATTACTAACGATGAACATTTGAGGGAACTGAGAAGTTTAATCTCTGCAAACACAAGCATTCCTAGTAGATGACAAGAAAAAAGATATGGAGTTTTGTTTCTCTTCAAAATTCATATTCTTTTACTTGTAGGATATGATAAAGACTTGGTTAGAAGCAAGAGAAGAGGCTGAGGATTCCCTTTTGGGCTCTGCAACAGGTAAAGGTCTAATTTAGAGTGAATGTACCCAAGAATGTTGTAAAACGATGGAATTTCTGTTGTTCTTATTCTTCCATTCTATGACAGTTTAGTTGCTTTAATTCTCTTTGGTTTATATCGTTAGTTACGAGGATGAGCGAATGACTAAATGCTCCATCACTTAGTTTGAAGTTGCATTAATGGTGGTAAACATTCATTACCCTTCAATGGAATCGACTCAGAATTCATCTGGCGAAGTTCGTCTGGATTCTAAGTTGTGGGTTGCAGAAAATGCATCCTCGCATGGAAAGATGATAATGGGGTATCCCCTTTCATTTCTCATAGTTTCTCTTGTTAATCCTTATATTTTCTCATAGTTTCTCTTATATGTCCTGGATTGATTTGGATCAAGAAAGCTATGAGGGAGGGCTCTTGAAGGTTATGCTCATAATCTTTTCTCACCCATATGTGCTGTCTGCTCTCTTTTGATTTCTTCACCACCTTGTCAGCTGCAATGCCTTATTTTCTTCCTCCAACAACTGATAATCACTGGAGATAAATGTGTGCTTTTGAGGTTGGATTTCTGTAAAGAATTTATAATGGAAAATGAGGTCACTGCATTTGATTCATCTATCTGAAAATGTACAGGGTGCTCCAATTTGAAAAAGAAAAAAAGGAAGCTTGATGAGCTCTCGCATGGCTGATTCTGCAGATTTCCAGGTTGAAAACACTTGTCAGCTTGATGGGTCTGATTGCAGAGCTTTAATTTCAGAGCTGTAGTTTAATTTCTACTAATCCACGCTCTTCTTTTGTAGCATATCAGGTGGGTAGTTCGTTTTTTAAGAGGAAAGATGATATCTTTGAGTTGACCATTTCTACTGTGTTAAATCTGCAGCATCTTAGATTAGGAGGAACGATGGAGATGGTCTTTAACCTTATTTTCTATGGGTTAAGCCCATTGGGCCTATGAGATGGCCTTAGCAATGGCACTAAATGGGCCTTCTTCTTCAAACCAACCCACTCTCGTTTCATTTAATTAATTAATTTTTTTAATTTCTTAATTTATTTACTCTAATAATAAATAGATAGTAAAGGTATAAATAAAGCATGTAAAAATAAGCCACAATATTTTATTCACGCCATCTATGCTTTATTAATAAAAAGATAATTAACATTGAATTATGTTGTCATTGATAAAGCAAAAACTAAATAATTTTTGCTAACAAATAAAATACTGAACTATGAGAAATAAACGAGTCAAACATCACTATTTTTCGCAGTGACAACGTGTCTTTTGCTGCGAAAGCAAGTTCTTGGAATAAAGTTTATTTTATGCAGTGGAAGATACATTTTCGATGCAGATGACATAGTAAATTTTTAACGAAAAACGTGACAGCGATATTTGTCTCGTTCATTTCCTATAGTTCAGTTTTTATTTATTAGTAAAATTGTTTAGTGTTTGATTTGTTACTGATTCTATAGTTCAATGATTGTTTTGTTAATTATCCTTTTATTAATAAATAAATACAAAGACTTTTTTTCTTCAGTGTAAGACAAGTATTTGTGCGAAAAATATATATTTTCCAACAAAAAGGGTGTTTTTCGCTGCGAAAGACAAATATCTGCTGAGAAAAGAATATTTTCACATTTTTGACAACGATATTTGTTTCGTTTATTTTTCATATTTCAGTGTTTTATTTGTTAGCGAAAACTTTTTAATTTTTATTTTGTCCATGATCTCGTAGTTAAGGGATTGTTTTGTTAATTATTCTTAATTAAATAATTGATATAGTTTTAATAAATTAATTAATAATAAATAAAATATATATGAAGGCGTAAAATTAAAGTATATCTGTATAAATACCATGCGGAGTGTGTCGACTAGAAGATAAGGCGGAAAGAGCCAAAGTGGCGTAGCTTTTCTCAATTCATCGTTCTTCGATGCCGAAGTGAAGAATTCAGAAGCCTTGTGATGATCTTGAGCCCCTAGTTGTTTTGATTTTGCAGATCATAGAACGCTTCTTCAACGATCTTTTTCGTTATTACCTCCAATTTAGTGGAAATCCGAAATGGCATCGCCTTCTGATACATATACTCGGTGAGTTCTTGAGAATTCCTTCCGACTATGGTAGATTGTCTGGTTGTAATTGAGAGTTTTCTTTTTATCATTTTTTTCTTGCTGTTCTTTGAATTGTATGCGTCAGGGAGGCTGCTGCGAGGAAGCAAAACAAGGCGGCGCCATTCAAGTTCTTGGTTCCTCTCATTTATGCCCCAGTATTGCCGCTTAGTAAGTCTTGAGATTATCATTGTCATCAATTTTTAGAATTTTTCCTTTTCTAGGTTTTGCCAATGACGCTATTTCCTCTTTACGTGTTTCATTTCTCAGTTCGAATCTCGCTGCGCAAGAATCCTGTACTTCGAGATCGTTTGTTTACCGTTGTGTTAGCTGGGGCTTTCGCTCATGGCTTCTATTTGGTGTATCCTTTTATGATCTTTTTTCCCCATTATTGCCCTGTTTTTACAATCTCATTTGTTAGCTCTGTTGAAAATTCGATTCAATTCATGTTAGTAGACTACACATTTATTTCAAACTGCATGCAATTTTTCTGCTCTAGTTTCACTTTGCTTGATCGATGTCCATTTGATATGAAAGCATCGGACATAGGCTTTCTGGGTGAAAATTCAGAAAATCATGCTTGAAATGGATATAAATTGCTGGCTTTGAGACCAATGCATAAGCTCAGTGCAGTTACTGATCAAACATATTTGATCAAAATGGGATAGTGTGGCTATATTTGACGAGTTAAAGACGTTTGAGGAGCTAAAGTTGATTGCCATATTTACTTCACCGCTATCAGCACCGAATATAATTGGAGCTGAAGAGGATAGTTAATATGGTCAAGATAATACATATTTACAAATTTCCTTTCCCGTTCATCCTATTTCATCAAATCCTCTAATACCACATACTTAAATTGTGATCTTCTTCCGAATGTGGCATTAGATACAGACAGTTGTACTATGATATTTTTTTAAATAATTTTCTTGATTGTTCATTCATTCTTAACAACACTAATAAACTCACCAATCAGTGAAATTTTTATTCTTGTATTCCTTGATCAAACGCAAGAAAAGATGTAAAGTTGGGGTTTAGTATCATGTATAACTAATACTCTTTATTTTTTTCATCTTTTTCATCCTGCCAATCTATCGCTTTCTAAAATTATAATTAGATTAGAAGCTGCATTCTTGCTTATATCCTTGATACTAAAGAAATAGTTTACAGCATGTTAGTTATGGTTTCTTAGCATTTCTAGTAGTTGGTGATTTAATTTGGGTTTAACTTTTGTTATTGGCTGTTTTTCGTTCTTTCATTCCATTGAGATAGAACTGATAAAAAACGCTTAGAAATTTCTATTGATCGAGTGTTTGGCTGTTAAGAAAATACATCTTTCTGTAGTGTATGAAATTCATCATAAATTGGAGAATGATTGTACCTGTTTTCTCCTTAATAGATACCATCAGAACGGATTTATACGATTCAGAGAGCAAGTAAAACAGCAGAAAGCATCGTCACAAAAAGATTTGTGCTCATCTCCTCACCAGAAAATATTCTTTTGACTGTTATGATTCTGTGTATTTTCTGAGTTTACCCAAAATTTGAACCACATTTGGCATGTGCTCAAGTCTTGATTAAGTTAAACATCATTAGCGCTAGAAGACTTTAGTTTTCTACCTGTTTTCTGAGTCAAGAGGTCCTTGCCATAGAGAAATAATAATAGCACATTTTGGGGTAAAATTGTTGCATGACTAGTATTTATATCCTTTGATAATTTTCTTCTATGAATTTGTAATTGTTCTTTGGCCGTAATACAGATTAATTTGATCTGGATGGATATTGTAATGCTTCTTGGAAGTCATTTGACATTTTTGCATTTGATTTTTCCTATTATTTTATTTTGGTTATTGATAATTTTATGTGACAATGTCTACTTGTACCATCCCCAGTACGCTCAGTACAATATTGTCCACTTTGGGTTGAAATCTGCACGGTTTTATTCTGAGGGTTAGCCCAAAAAGTGTTGTACTGGGTAGGGAGGGGAACCTAATTATAAACCATATATTTTCTACTATCGTAAGCGATATGTGATTATGCACTCCCACTGATATGGATTTGACCTTTATATAGGTTATCTTGACCTTTCACAGAGCGGACTGCTATAATCTCTCCTCTTAAGGATCCGACGTCCTCGTCGGCCACACTTTTGGTCAGACTTTGGCTCTGATATCATTTGTAACATACTCCAGTGCTTCTAATACAATATTGTCCGCTTTTGGTTGAATTACGCACGGTTTTGTTCTTGGAGTTAGCCCAAAATTCGTTGTACTAGGTAGGGAAGAAAATCCTATTTGTAAACCATGCATTTTCTTGCAAGCGATGTGAGATTGTGTACCCCTACTAATATGAATTGATCTCTCACATGGGTCATCCTGATTTTTACTGAGCGGGCTACCACACTACTAAACTTAGTAAATTAAATTTTGTGATACGGAACTAATTACACTTTAACATACCCACGCGACATTTATATTTGCTTTTGTTGGATAATTATTTTTCACAAGTAAACTAGTCAAATTAGTTAGCCTTGTCAATATGAATGTGACAATAATGTGAAACTAGATTTTGATGAGACTATAGCCCATACCAAGCATGATCCATGATCAAAAGTAGGCCTCTTCATGTCAATAATGGTGGCTTTCCTTGTACAAATATTGTCTCTGCGCATTTGTTCCATCTTCGTAGACAATTTCATCTTCAATCATGATGATATCACACATCTGTATATGTCGCACGAATACGTCACCATACGTACAAGTAGTACACATGTTTTTTCAAATTCCTACAACTATTCTTGTGGGAAGACATGTTTGATTAAGTTGGTAGCGATTAGAAAGTCTTTGATCTTGAATGGTAAGGCAATGGATAAGTCAGACTTTTGTGCACCAAAAGAGTGTTGGCCTAATTCAACTAAACCCATCAAGACTTGAAGTAACTCTCCTCCCTAGTTGCCACATGGTGGTCCATTCCACAACTTGTCCCCATTGATTTTGGATTCTCATTTCAAATGTCAAAGCAAAGTCATCCAATAGCATATATCCTTTTACAAAATGTTACTTGCAAACAAGTCTAGAATAAATCTTTTCTTCAATATTTGTCTCCAACCATTCAAATTTAAATTCTGATAGTGATCTCCAACGAGTCGTAATTTTTTAAAATTCTCTCGATAGTTTTATATGTGGACTTGTTTCAAGGCGTGCTAGCATATGATCGAGATTCTTTATCTCGTCTTGTGCATCTTCTATACTCCATGGTCCCCATTTTATATGCACGCGATTATTGCATAAGTTTTCTCATCCTATCGTGTCAATTTTTTAGGTCCATTTGACATTCATTGCCCTGCCCATTTCTCAATCGAAACTTAGATATAAGCACAAGTAGCTTATTCACTTTGCCTCGTTCTTTGGTTGAGCCCGTGTTTATCTCTATTGTTATGTGTCACGATGGAGGTCCGCGTACATGATTTATTAAATAAAACTATAGTCTTAATTTTTAATGGTTGATTTTATGGATACACAGAGCAATTCATTGTTATTTAATTTGATTAAAATAAATAAAATATTTTCAAAATTAGCAGCCCTATTCTCGTCAATGTTTTGAGGGAAAGTAGGTAGGAAGGTACTCACATTTTCCATCAAAACAAAAGATGGCTTTGTGATTCGACATGTTTCATGCATGAATCATGACCTTTATTTCTGCTAACGACATTGAAAAATTGAACAAGGAAGAAGAAAAGAAGGTGAAGAAGGAAGACGATTCACTCATTCCTCTGTCGGTCTCTCTCCCGTTGGACCAGACAACCGCAGGTCCACCATGACCAACCGTACCCACGTGTCCGGTATAGACAACACTCACGTGTCAAAGTGACATGTTTTAGGATTTCTGTAAACCCTCTCCACCAAATAAAGACGAGACGTGGACGTCTCACTTTCTCTCTCTTCATCACTTTTTCTCTCTACATCCATACTCAAAGTGGCCGGTGGCCGGTGGACAGACAAGTAGACCCCATGAGATCCTCAAAGCTAACTTCCCTTCCATTTTGCCCACTTGGGTTTTATCTTCATCGTTGTCCCCAACCAACCCTCACTCAATTAATTCCGACCCTCAATTCTATGAACCCACCATTAGGTTTCGTCATCTGCATGTATTTCATCGTTTGACAGAGCTTTATCTCCTCGTTTTTACTGCAAAATGTTCTTTTTTCTGAGCTTGCTTTTTGTGTTAGAACCAACAAAATCATGTGTATAGCTTGAGGTAGAGTCTACATCAGATGAACCTTGTTGAGAAAAATGAAGACAGACAGCAAATGATTATGCATGCAATCAAACACTTCTTTTTGTCTTTACTTTAAAACATCTAATGGTGGACTGCTTCAATGGCAGCATAACCACCGCCCACTCCCACTTTGCTTTTTGCCCACTGAATTTTCACTTCTTCAAACCGCTTATGTTTCTTTCTCGGCTTTTCTAGATCGTCGAAATAAGAAAATTTAGACACCATAATTTAATATGAAAAACCCTAATAAGGAAAAACCATGAATAGAAATAAAAAAAATTCAATAATAAAAATGAATGTACGATGAATTTTACTACTTAAACAAAACAGGTATATAGAGAAACTAAAATTTCCTTATAATTAACATGGGTCTAGTTTTGATGCGATTGCAAATCAGTATTGTAAAAATATAAATAATGATTTTTTGAAAAAATAAATGTTTAAGTGCATGATGAAAACGGAAAAACCAGTGAATTTCATAATAATAATTCCATGTGTTATTTTTTTTTTGCCGGATATTCGATAAGTGTTGAAAAATTGATCTGTTTTATCTTCGTATGAATTTTTGGCCAAATAATTAAATTGATAAAATTGAGTATTTCCAAACGCTAAATTAATTGAGGAAATAACTTTAACAAATTGTTTTGGCTATAGGATTATTGTCAGTTAACATTTGGAGTGAGTTGGGGTTTTGAATTATATTTATTTAATATATAAAATATATTTTTTATAAAATAAAAGAAATAAAGAAAATGAAATAAAAAGAAGAATAGTTTCTTCTTCAGTAGAGAGAGAGAGAGAGAGAGTCCCATCAGAGAGTTGTGTGATTTTGATGACGGATTCGGGTTCCCAACGTTTAGAATAACAACTTTTGTGAAGGTCTTTGATGAGTATTTCCATTTTTTCCTTCGTTTTGAAGTTAAAGTTTGAAATTTTGTTGGTTTTGGATTCAAGGTTGAAAAACTCAAATTTGAGGGAAATTTCTGAGTTATATTGGTAGAATAAAAGTCTATGCAGAGTTATTTATCGTTGAAAGGCAAAAATCGGGGGGAAAAGAGGCACATTTTTCATCAGAAAACAGTGCACTAATGTCGATCCAGTCGACCTCTATGTGGTGTTCAATCGACCAGTCGGGAATGCATGGGTTGATTTTTGGTTGACTCAAACGCGTCCGATCAACCGCAGCAAGTGGACAGCAGACGCCATTTTGGTCGACCGCATGTGTCTGGTCGATTGTGGACGCATGTCCTATCAACTGCGACAATTACGATCGGCCGTTGTTTTGTTTCTGGTTGATCGCGAACTGGACAGATTGTCCAGGAATGGTCCTAGGTTGACCGTAGAAGGCCCCTAGTCAACCACACAGTGTATATTGTCACGTTTTTGAGTCATTTATGCGTCGGTTGGGTTCCTGGACTTGGTGTAGAACCCTTCCACCTGTCCGTTGTGACTCATTGATGGATATTTTTTTCCTTTGGCAAATTTTTAGACTCGATTTGGTTTATGGATTTCAAGCAAATTCCCAATAAAGTCATACTTGATTGACTTTAGATGAGTTTCCTCGACTGTTGAGTCTTGAATGGTTGCGAGCGTGTCTTATCGACCACTATGAGGTCTCTGTTGATCTTTGATTTGCCTCGTTGACTGTTGCGTGGTCTTGGTTGACCACCATTGTGCCTTATCCACAGTGGTCGGGTTCAAATGGCTCTAGCTATGTCTTCTCGACTGCCGAGTTATTCCGATCGTGCATGTCGTGTTTCATCGAATGTCACCTTGTCTTGTCAACTGGTAGGTCTTTCTGGTTATCTGATGAGGTGTTGGGTCGGCTGTGGTTATGTTTTAGTCGACTGCACTATTTGTTTCTCGAAGTTGGATTTAGAGAACTTCGTTCGGCTTCACCAACCATACTTGGTTCTCGGTTTGGTTTCGCATTCGTTCTAGGGCTCTTGATGTAATCTTAGATTTGATTTTCGGTTTGAGACTAGTGGTTGTCCCTAGAGTCTGTTTTGTAGTCATAGTGTTGATTGAAACTTATTTGTTATTCCTCATGTGATTGTTGAGATTTTGACATCGGCCTTGTTATAGGTTATGGAGATGCCACTGGTTTTGACCTTCACTTCCAATAACGCGTAGAGCTGGCTAGCCGGTAAGATTATCGCGGTCGTTATTGAGTTAGAGATTTTTACACTTTATGCATTGCATTGCATCACATCATGTTTTCAAACTGATATTTGGTGGGATACCACACTTGAAAATCAACGGAGTCTATTTGATAGCACATCCATTTTTACGTATGCATATGTTTTCTCCCGTTTACTTTATCATACGTGGTATATTACTTGATATTCTGTAGTTATGTTGGGATGATGAATTTTCATGATGCTTTAGGCAGTTTTGGCACTAAAGCATCACGAGGCTATCCCGTGCAATCTCTGTTGCAAGAAGATTGATTGTTTGTACATGTGAAAGGGTGATAGGTCATTGGAAACATGTCCTTGGGTTTTGAGCCCCAGAAGTTTAAAGGGTGATAGGGGGTAATAGGGCAGTGATGACATGTCTTTGTATTTTGAGCCTCAGAATCTTGTCAGGGTGTTTAGTCATATGGATTAGAAGGTTGTTAGTTGCTATGTATTGCTCGCCTAGTACATTTTCATTTGACTGATGATATGACGGCTCGTAGCTCTACTCGTCGGCAACCCTTGTCAACTTGGATCATATAGGTAGCTAGTTGAAGAGCAATTTGTGGCGAGCAACCTCATCCGTTACTTCGATTATACGGGTTGTGTTGGCACTGAGTTTGACTCGTCGGTAACTTAGGTGACATGTTAGATCTTTGAATTACCGTCATTTTGATCTCTTTTTCTCATGAGGCATTGTTGTCAACAGATGACTGTCTTTATGTGATTTGTGTTGGATGAGTACTTGTGTGACCATCCATTTCAACTGATGACTTTTTTGCATGAAAAACGATGTTAGCATATTTTGTGATAGAGTTGTCTATGCATACATCAAGTTTTGAGGAGGCCGCATCGATCGCCATGGGCCAGTTTAATAAAATGATAAAGAGATTTCAAATGATTTAAAATCCATGTACTGTAAATGAGAAGTATGACACTGGTTTTCTAGAGGATGAGAAAAACTGTTTTAACATGCATTCTATTTAGTATAAATTCTCCTACTGAGTTTGTCATTGACCCCATAGACTTTATTTTTTCAAGGTTTGATGTATAGGTTAGATACAGGATCGTTGTGGGGCTTTGCTGATATCTCCTCTGGTGGGTGCTTCGACTTCTACATGGATGGGTGGAGGTTCGTCGGTCAAATCCTTTCGTCTCTGGTACAATTGAGATTTGTTGTTTGGTGTCTTTTGATTTGATTTCTGCACAGTATGTTCTTTGTTTATTATTATTCTATCTTGACTCTTGCTTATCAGTTTGTGAACCCCAACCCATGTGATTTGAGTTTTGAGCTTAATTTTATATTTAGACTTTCGTTTCATCTTAATCTTGGGCTGGGCGATCGGGTTGCTTGACCTTGTGATTCTGTTAAGCTCGCCTCCGGGTCATGACAGAAACTCTCTTTCGTGTTTCGTTCATTGTTAGAAATTGAGCATAAAACAAAAAAAGAAAATACAAAAACAAAACATTGGGATTTAACGTGAAAAAAATATTTTGAAAAAAAAAACTAAATACAAAGAAAAATATTCTACTATAAAAACTAAATTACGATTGCAAATTTTATCACTCAAGTTTACATATGTTTATAGAGTCAAACAAGATCTTAAAAGAGATCTATAATGAGAGTTAATAAGGCCAATCCAAAAGAATTTAGTGATTAAATTTAACACATACACTTTTAATTATTTATAATATATTAAAACATTTAGACCAAGAATAACAAATAATGAATTACATTTTTGGAACAAACCTTAAATGAAGGATAATCTTTAAATGTGACACTACAGAATTTAGTCACGACTTTGATTCTCCCCCAATTTCTTGGAAGGTCTTGGTTTATCATTGCAACTTGTGGTTTGAGAAGCAAAACAATCAAAGGCGGCTACCTTCCAACCCTACTTGCATTTAACTATCACTTATGGAGAGTTGCATTGTGCCCTTTGCTAAAGGTAATTCAATCCGAACACTTGCCAATTATTACTCGAGGAGCGTTGACATCTCTACACATAATTAAGCCTCTTCGACTGTGCAATGTGCTAGAGAGATAAATTTCGATACATTCAAACTATTAGCATCAACGTATTGTGGAAGTATTTCATATAAAGATAAAGACAAATTTAAACATTCATGAATCTCAAATGGGACAAAAAAAAAAGTGTGTTATGTAATGAATACGATACCCGTCCCGATGGATATAGATGATTTATGATTAAACAATGTTATCAACATAATAACTATGAAATTATATTTAATATTATTTTAAAGTGCAACGTAGCCACTATACTTAGGGTTTCAATAACTTTTTTTTATCAAAACTACCGTTGTACTTTGATTCGTTAGTAAAATGGTCATTCCATCATAAAATTCTAACGTCTTTCACTTTTAATGGTTATTTTAACATATCCTAATTAACTTGACTCGTTTGATTTACAGCACATACTTGATATCACACTCAATTATGAAGACTAGAAGACAACCCAACTAAAATATGTACTCGAAATCAAGTGTAAAAATTAAATATTGTGGTTGCGTGCCCTATGAAGACAATGACTGAAACAACCCAACATTTTCTTTTTTCTTTAGAAATCAAGCGTTAAATAAATCCCTTTCATTTTGAACATGTTAAAATCCTATTAAAATATATAAATTCTAGTCATTAAACCATTTTTTTGTTCTTTAAAAACTTTTACTTAGTGGAAGACTCTTAAATGTAAGTTTTCTAAAAATGTTACACAGCGAAATCATAATACTTACAAGATAGAAATCATAATTAAAATCATTTCCAATGAAAGTTCTTACATTGAAATGCTTTTCATCAATAACCATTTACAAAAATATAAGTTTTCGTGAAACATTACTCATGAAACTATTTTTGCTGTAACAACATTAAGTCATCACCATCATGGAGAATACTCCCTCAACTGCTTCCTTCTTCTAGCTTTTGCTTCACATATCATTGTTTAGTCTATTAGTTACACCACAAAACTCATGTATAAACATATTGCTTAATAAGTCATGAAAATATAACATGAACTATGATATTTAAAACATGTTGTTACTGTTTTTTTCTTTCCTTTTCTTTTTCTATTTTAGTTTTTTGTTCTATTATGATATTGGGACACAACACCAAAGTTATTTGTTCTTTATTGGGGACAACAACCACCCAAAGCTCCAATGGTACTGTATCACTAAAGTTATTAAGTATCTTCTTCCATCCTTATTTTTCTTACCTGAAAAACTGATGCATGAGAAAATATTTTTCGTTCATCTTTTTGAAAACATGATGCATGAATTAACACAACCTGCATGCGCTTAACACATCATCATTAATATAACGACAGATCCTCAAAGCAGCTATAACATAAACTAACATATCCTCAAATCCTCAATCAACTTTAAAATAATTTAACAGAAACTGTAAAATATCATTTTATAGCTTAAACCTTAGCATTTTGTGGTATAGTCCTCAAAGGGCTAAACACGAACAGTCATTACTTATCTCTGAACCTTAGAACAAATACCACCAAGATACTCTTTCCTCTATTCCTCTGCTCATGAACCATTTTGACACATTCCCCCTAGTTGTTATCCTCAGTTCTTTCCCTTTTTCATCTAAAAGTGGCTGCCCTATAGCCTGAGAGACTTCATATAACATTAGAAAACTCTTAAAGTATTTTCCTTCAATGTGAAGTTACCATTTTAAATCCAAGGTCTTTGCTTTATTATATGCATCACGTCCAGGTTCATCATCAATGGATCCGTGAATCTTGCATCTTTAATCGCCTATCTTTGATTCACAACGGCCGAATAATCATTTGATAACTTTCCCTCTATGCTACTAATATTTTTCACAGCTAAACATGGCCTAACATCCATCGTTATCATCTGAACGATGTCACCTTATTGTTTGTGAGTTTCCTTTATCGTCCAGAAGCTGCTTTAAATGATAAATTATTGTTGTGGAAACCTACGCTCCCGCAGCAGCTACGTTTCTATCTTCTGCGAATATTTCCAGGCAATATTTCCTTCTTGCAGTGCTAATTGACCAATCAACAGCCGCCACGACTTTTTGCAGACATGTTCCTTTCTGGGGATGCAAATTCACTTAACCAAATGACATTGTTTCCCTTATTTTCTTGGTTGCCGCTGACGCATTCACTCTCGCGGACATGAGCCCTCCCACGTCCTTCCTTGAAATGGCACCGTCCAATTAAAAGACTTCCTTTCCGTGTGACATCAATTCCTTCTGCGAGGGAATATTTTACTCTCGCGGGAGTATCTTTTTCTTGATCTAACGATTCATATTTCGTTCTCAAATTTAATCCAATGGTTCTTCCTTCTCCCGAACCCTCGAGACATCTTTCTTTTTGCTTCCTCATTCAACGATCAACTCATTGCCCGATCTTTGGATCTTTCGTCTTCTTGTAGAAACATCATTCCTTAATCTAACGGGTCACATTCTATCATCTCATTCAAATCAAAAGGATCCTCTCTCTCTCTCTCTAGCGAGAGCATCTCTTCTTGATCCAACAAAACTCTCCCGATCCTTTAATCTAACAGTCGACGTATCCTTCGCTCTTCCTAAAACATTTCTTTAGTCCAAATGACATTGTTCAGCTTGTGCATTCGTCTTTCTGCAGATCCGTTCGCTCTCGCAGATACCTTCCTGAATCACCTTCGTTTAACACGATGTCATTCACCCTAATTTCACAGTAGTGTTTCTTTCTGCGAACACCTAAACTCCAGTAACTCCAATGTACACTTACGTTTTTCATTAAAACGTTAGCGTTTCCTTCTTCTAATCCATTTACTGCGGACGCGATTCCATCCGCAAACACATTCCCATATGCAATTCTACTACTCATAACATCTCTTTACTTTAATGTGATGTCGTTTAACATGCAATATCTTGCAACTTCATACTTATTCTTTCATCGTATCCATGCATGCACCCTCTTTTTCTTCTTTTCCATAGACATCTCTAATATATTTCCCCAATATTTATCTCACTTAACTCTAAAATAATATATCATTAAAATAAGGAAATTCCAGGGGTATTACAATGATGACCCAAGTCCCAAGATGCTATTGATAGTGAGAGTCCAACAAACACCAGTGGGAGTGCATAATTTCACATCGATTAGGACAATGAAAAGTGAATGATTTACAAATAGAGTTCTCTTTCTTACCTAATATAACGCGTTTTGTGTCAAAAATAAAATTGTGTAAATTTTAACTTAAAGCAAATAATATTGTATTAAAATTACTGAGAGACTCCACAACTATGGGTGAAATCAAGTGAGCTAATATAATTAGGGGTGAGTTAAAATTGTCATTGGGTGTAAAACATATAAAATATTGAACTAATTTGATTGGAGCAGGAGTTAGTTATTGTGCTCGTGACTCAAAAAAACAAAAGTGAGTTTGCTAAAAAAAAAACCTTCTTTAAAGTATACGTTAGCACTTATTCCAAAGACTAATTTGCACTCGATTATTTCTTTTTGTGTTCATTGTAACAATTGCAATTATGACTTCACATGGGACATGTATATTTATATACACGTTGAAAAAGGTAATTCAACATTTGAGAACAGGATCCTGGTTCAAGTAGTCTCCTAAACTTAGATATTTAGAATAATTAAAATAATAATATTAAAAGAGAGAGAGTGTGTGTTTGATTCTATTCCATTTCAGGTAATTATAGTATAATTATAGTACAAATACTGGACAGAAATTATGTATTTATTCGAAACATATTTATTTGTATAGTTTTTTTTTTGAATAAATTAAGGTTGCACCTGAAAAAACAGGACTAGACTCGTTCTAATTCATTTCATAACATCCCGATGATCTTGGTCAACGACAGTTGACTAAGGTCAACCAATGAGGTTATTCGTCTGGGCTTCACCTTGTAAAGGCTAAAAACAAAAACAGTAGTAACTGTCACTTGACTATTATATTGTTTTATTGGGAGTGTAAACATTTTCAAATGTCATTAAAATCAACTATAATTATTCTTAAATATATTATTTTTTTTATAAATGGTCAAATTTACAATTCCCTTTTACTTTTATGCCCTTGGAAATGATATTTTTCTTCCTTTTATCCGCTAAACTATTTTTACTAACAATTTAATTACTTAACTTTGAAAAATCACTATTATAAATATTATCGTTAATTTTTTGAAAATCGCAATAAAAATAAATAAATATCCGTGAAAAAAAAAAATACAAAGATGATTTTAAAAGAAATTTTCAGAGAAAAATAGTTAATATCCATGAAAATGGATTTAGAAGATTTTAAATTTTGCAAAAGAATGGAATTAGAATATTTCAAATTTTATAATTTAAAAAATTTTGTAAAAAATATTAATATTTTAATTTTATGATAATTTATGATTGTTTTACAGTCCATAGAAGAATCACAATTTGTCTGTGTTTTTCTACGAAAAAGACAATGAATTTTTTTTATTTACAGACGATCCGCCGCGGATTGACTATGATTCGCCACAGATCGACGACAATCCTCTGTGGATCGATTGACGTTCTTGAGTTATATTTAAAAAATTCACGATCCTCTGTGGATCGACGACTATCTGCTGCGGATCAACGACTATCCGCTGCGGATCGACAACACTATTTAACGGGAAACGTAACTGCGGTATTTACTTTGTCAATTTTCCATAGTTTAATGATTAAATTATTAGCAAAAATAATTTAGTGGTTGACTTATCATTGATCACAAAGTACGATTACTGATTAATTCCAAACTACTAATTACACTGTTTAAATTGTTAGATCGCTACTTAGTAAATTGGATTAGAATATATACCATTTTCACTTGAGCTTATCTAAGATATAAATTTCATTGCTCAAATTGAATATAGAATGGAAAATTAACATAGCAAACACTATAACATAGAATTAATGACAAGTTAATCACTTAACAATTTAAGGAGTTTTACTATCACACATCCAAGTCTAATGCAATGTCGTACCCAATCACGCAAAAGTGATAAAAAAAAGCCAACGATCTTTATCCAATTAGGAGGTTGAACAGAGTAAGACGTGTCGCATCAGATTCAAAGCGGTTTAAAATTGCAAATCAGGCGAAGAAAGTAGAAGAGGTAGTTGAAAATTAAAGGAAAAGAGACCTAGGTAGGAAGAGGAAAGAGACTACATTTCAAACGAACAGAATGGTATTCGAAACTGTAGAAAATGGAGGTCTCGTATTGCAAATCTCCGTCTATATAATGTAGCCAAAGCCCAGGAGGCAAAAACACCGCGTTGAAAAGAAAAGCGAACGAGGAGCGAACATGGCAGTTTGAAAAATATAAAATACCATAGCAGCTTCTGATTTTTGAAGAGGAGAGTGCAGGAAAGGAAAGAGCTTTTTCGGAAGTTCGACAATGGAGAGTCTTCTGAGTAAAGGGGTTTTTTGTGGGCAAGAACAAATAGAGCAACTTTCGAGAGATGACAGCCATTACAGTTTGACTAGTGGCGTTTTGCCGCCGCTTGGAGCCAGAAGCAACCGGAGAGCCAAGCTCCGGTGGTTTATTATTTCGCCGTCTGACCGCAGATACAGGTGACCAATCATCAATTTCCTTTTTTTCTTTGTTTATAATCTTCGTTTTTGCATCTAGTATCGTTTCCTCTTTACTGGGTCGTTGTTGTTTTTTTTTGTTGAGAGCTCTGCAATGGTGGTTAGCGGTTCCATTGACTGAAAAGCTATTTTTCTCGTGGGTATGGTGTTTTAAAAAGCTAGTGGCGTTGGATCTTGTGAGTCTTTGCTGCTTTGTTTGCGTTTGAAAGATTTAAGTATTTTTTTCTTATTATTTTATCTTTTTTTCCCAACAATGGTTATGTCTTATTCCTCATCCTCGCTCTTTTTTCCTTTTCGAGGCATCTGAAGAAGAAAACACTGAATCTAGTTTCAGCATCACTGATATAATCCAAAAATTTCCTTTTTAGCATTTCATAGTTAGATAACAGTTTCAAATAGTTTGACAATTCTCCGCAGGCCTTTTAGTGTTCTCCTTTTGCCTTCTCTGCCTCTTACTTTTTCAAAGGTTGGCCGAATCATTTAATCTTTTGACTTTCTTACGACCAAAGACAGTCACCAACATGATTTTTCCAACAATTCTGAAAATTTGTATCAAAAGGGTACCTAGTTTTCACCAAAAGATTGCTGATTTTATGCTCTCTTCAGGTTCTGGGAGACATTTCTCATCGTTCTTGTGGTTTATACGGCTTGGGCATCGCCTTTTGAATTCGGATTTCTGAGAAAACCAGAGGGCCCTCTCGCCATTGTTGATAATGTTGTTAATGGATTCTTTGCCATTGACATTATTCTAACATTCTTTGTTGCTTACTTGGACAAAACCACCTATCTGCTTGTTGATGAACCAAAGAAGATTGCCTGGAAATATACAAGTTCTTGGTTAGCCTTTGATGTCATTTCGACAATTCCTTTCGAAGTTGCGGAAAAGATCATCCCTTCTGCATTTCAATCTTATGGCTTCTTCAACATGCTTCGCCTTTGGCGTCTCCGTCGAGTTAGCAAGCTTTTCTCGAGGTACCTGTCTTCTTTTTTTTACTTCCAAGTTGAAAATGCTAGACTTATCTATTATTTTAAGTTTAAGTGTAATTTAGACCATGATCTCACCATCATTTACAGCAGACACTTCAAACATTTTTTTTAACAAAATAGACCTCAATCTTTTGGCTATCAGCATATATACCCTTTCCAATATTTAATTTGTTAAGTTCATTAAGCGATGCACTTGACAGACTTTCTTTCTGATTCTAGTTCTAACGAATCTCGTTTGTTTTAGTTTATAAAGAATCACCACTTTCGTGTATGTGCTACAATTCTTCAAGATTCAATTAGAGAACAAAACACGTGATTTTTTGTCGGGTCTAAAAATGAGAAAGAAAGTCTCTCACGTGTATTTCATCTGACGGATTTAACAGATAAAAGATGGTACAAATATATTTGATGATTGCTAAAAGGATAAAGTCTTTTAAAAAAAGTTTGAGCTATCTGATGTAAATGACTCCAAAGATTAGAGTCTAAATTGCACTTTGTCCATTAATTTACTATTTAAAGTTGTAACTTTAAATGGGTAAATTAGTGAATATGCCTTGCATTCCTCCAAAATAATACATTGAATTGAATTGAGAATAGTTTTTCCCAATTAACAGATTGGAGAAGGATAGACATTATAACTACTTCTGGGTCAGATGTGCAAAGCTTGTTTGTGTAAGTCTTTTTGAAAATTGTTTCTAGAATTGAATTTCCCCTAAATAATTCACTCTTTATCATCAAATCATCTTAGAAGAACATGAACTTTGACCTGCAGGTTACCCTTTTCGCAGTTCATACCGCAGGATGCTTCTACTATCTACTTGCAGCCAGGTATCGTGACCCGAAAAAGACATGGATCGGCGCATCGGATGAGAATTTCCTTGAAGAAAGCTTGTGGATCAGATATGTCACTTCCATTTATTGGTCTATCACTACTCTTACAACTGTTGGATATGGCGATTTGCATCCAGTGAATATAAGGGAAATGATTTTTGACATATTCTATATGCTTTTCAATCTTGGTTTAACTGCATACTTGATCGGAAATATGACCAACTTGGTCGTTCACGGGACCAGTAGAACTAGGAGATTCGTAAGTAAATTTATTAAGAGTTTTTCTCTTTTTTTTTTTTCGAATTGGTTCCAAATTTATGTTTTGGTCTGGTTTGCAGAGAGACACGATACAAGCTGCTTCTAGTTTTGCTCAGAGGAATCAACTTCCTCCACGCTTGCAAGATCAAATGCTTGCACATTTGTGTTTGAAGTTTAGAACAGATTCAGAAGGACTTCAACAGCACGAAACTCTAGATTCTCTCCCGAAAGCCATACGATCTAGCATTTCGCATTATCTGTTCTACTCTCTCATCGATAAAGTCTACTTATTTCGAGGCGTCTCGAACGACTTGCTCTTCCAACTGGTAAGTTTTATAGCATAGGTTTGTAAGAATTCTCTGTCTAGGGGCGTTTTTTCTGTTTTTGAACTCTTGATTAATGAATTTCTAGGTCTCGGAGATGAAAGCCGAGTATTTTCCTCCGAAAGAAGACGTCATCTTGCAAAATGAAGCCCCCACCGACTTCTATATTCTTGTCACCGGAGCTGTGGTATTGATTTCGATCGAATAATACAAGTAGTTTTCATATAGATTTGTTGCTTAAAATTATATCATTAATCTATGAACTCTTTTACAGGATCTACTCGATCTAAAAAATGGAGTGGAACACGTAAGTTTAAGCATTCTCAAAGAGATTTACTTTTGATTAGAGTTATTTTTCTTAGCATTCATACTCATTTTATAAGAAATGATTATAGGTTGTGAGAGAGGCGAAATCAGGCGATCTCTGTGGTGAAATAGGAGTTCTTTGTTATCGACCTCAATTATTCACGGTTCGAACAAAGCGATTGAGCCAACTTTTGCGATTAAATCGTACAACATTCTTGAACATCGTTCAAGCAAATGTTGGTGATGGAACGATAATAATGAACAATCTCCTTCAGGTCAGCGTTGTTAGAAGATCGATCAATAACATAACATAATACGAGAAATTGATATGTTATGAAATATTATCATCGAGCGATGGTTTACAAGTCGGTAATGTGTTTTTGTTTGTTGGGTGGGCAGCATTTGAAGGAACAAAGGGACCCAATAATGGATGGTATTTTGCTGGAGACAGAGAACATGTTGGCTCGAGGGCGAATGGACCTACCGCTCACTCTTTGCTTTGCAGCCATGAGAGGAGATGATTTGCTCTTGCACCAGCTTTTGAAAAGGGGGTTGGATCCTAATGAATCTGATAACAATGGCAGATCAGCGCTGGTGTGTTCATGATTTTCAGAATCTGTTCTTTTTTTTTTTGCTTTTTATTTAAAGATTGAAAATGGTGGTTTTTGTTGTTTTTTGGGGGAACATAGCACATTGCAGCATCCAAAGGAAGTGAAAACTGTGTTCTTCTGTTGCTTGATTATGGTGCAGATCCAAACTGTAGAGGTGCTTTTCTTTACTATGAAGTTCTAGGATATGATTGAAGATGTCTGTCGTAATTGTTCATATGCATGTTCTTGATAAAACAACTAGAGTTCATTAGCACGATGTTTTCTGTGTTATTGATCATGTTTGCCGAATTTTTCGATAATTGATCGATGAATGGAAATCGAATGATGGGTTTGGGTTTGATGCAGATTCTGAGGGGAATGTACCGCTATGGGAAGCCATAGCCGGAGGCCACGAACAAGTCATCCAGCTTCTCAAAGATAACGGAGCAAATCTAGAGAGCGGAGACATGGCCCAATTCGCCTGCACTGCTACCGAGCAAAACAATCTGACCCTTCTCAAAGAAATCGTTCGGCACAGTGGTGACATCACCGTTCCGAAGAGCAATGGCTCTACCGCCCTCCACGTCGCCGTCTGCGAAGACAATGTTGAAATCGTCAAGTTCCTCCTCGCCCACGGCGCCGGAGTGGATATCCCGGACATCCACGGATGGACTCCTAGAGATCTGGCTGACCAACAAGGCCATGAAGAAATCAAAGCCCTTTTCGCTCGTCACAAACATCCCAAGGCCCAGTCCGTTGTCGCCATTTTTGACGAGCAAAGAGAAAATTGTTTCCTCGGAAGGTTCAAAAGCGAGCCAGTGATACGTCCTTTTCATACG
This sequence comes from Begonia loranthoides, assembly GCA_022433065.1. NCBI lineage: Eukaryota > Viridiplantae > Streptophyta > Magnoliopsida > Cucurbitales > Begoniaceae > Begonia > Begonia loranthoides. The sequence goes on from CM039475.1 coordinate 3,406,090, forward strand.
GAAGTCTCTTTTGCCGACGGAGACTGGAACAACCACCGCCCGCGGCGGAAAACTAGTAACTTCCACAACTCACTGTTCGGAATAATGTCAGCGGCAAACTCCAGGGACACAGACCTCTTCTCGATGAGTCAAACAGAGAATGCTCCGATACCAGACGACAATCCAACAAGAGTGACGATTTGTTTCCCAGAGATCAGGAAAGTGAAAGGTAAGCTGGTGCTTTTGCCGGGGACAATGAGGGAGCTAATGGAGATGGGGAAGAAGAAATTCGGGGTGGAAGCGGCCAGAATTGTGAGCAAAGAAGGAGCTGAAATAGAAAATATAGAAGTAATAAGGGACGGGGATAAGCTTCAGTTTGTTGGCTATGGCGATGAAACGAGGAAATGCAGTCAAAGTAATGGCGGATTTCTAGCTTCTTGCTCGTCACTTTGATCCAGTTTTTTGGGTGAACAGGCAGACTGGGTTTCTCTTTGAATCACTTGGAAAACTCAGTGAAAGAAAGAGACAAGTGTAAATAGGCCATGCCTACTCTGTAAATGGACGAGCTTTTATACTTCCTCGTCCTACCCACACCCCCCCAACCCCCAATGAAATTGTTATTTTTTTCAAGGAATAAACAATTTTTATTCATGATTGACAATAAAAATTGCACTAAACATAAATAATTATGCTAATTGAGTAATTAGTAAAGCCTAAATGAGAATCTTGTGCTGGATTGAGTCAATTTGAGTGGAAAATGCAATTAAGCAGAAAAAAAAACAGGCCTTGGACAAACTTACTTCCATAGCTTCCTCAGTGACATGTTCTTCTCGGTCTCTTTCTTCATAACCTTGGCTACTGCCATCTCAAAATCTTCCTGTGTTACGTGAACCCTTCTCTCCCTCAGAGCAAACATCCCTGCTTCAGTGCACACTGCCTGCAAATGCAATATTAACCCACAAACCTTCTACTTCAACCTATTCCTCCAACCACAATACTCGCCCTCTAATAACAATTATAGTTCCAAAGTTTTAAGTCAAGAAAAACAAGTGTTGCAATCTTTCCTTTAGTATTTCAAACCTCTCTAAATCTTTTTGATTTCTTTCATTTTTGCAATTCTATGGTCCAGACCGACAGCAACTTCAATCAAAAGCACAATAAAACTCTAATTGTCACACAAAAGACGACCAAAATCACCCCCGGAAAAAATATTGTGAAAAAGAAAACTTACCTTGAGCTCTGCACCGGATGCACCGTTGATCTTCTCTGCAATCTTCTTCAAATCAATCCCGCGCATTAAGTTCATTTTTCGTGAGTGTATTTTTAAGATATCCCACCGAGACTGCAGTAATAATAAACAGAACTTAGTTTTATATTGCACACCATATAGTGAAGTCACCGTCTCACTAATTTGAAGTTCATCCGAGTAAAGATTACTACATTAGGGAAGAATTCACATTATATGGTATAAACCTATAATATCACTCAATAAATCTTGAGAATAAAGTGGATGATATAGCAAACCTTCTTTAACCATCTCCTTGGTTCCCACCACACTGGTTCCACTACCTCAATTCTGGTTGTTATGATATCATTTCAAAACTGGGAATCATGATTAAGGTGTCTATGTTCCTATTGATAATGATCAGGAACAAAAAGACCAATAAGAGCAATCATTTTCAGAGAAGGAACCCTTCAATGAACGTATATCTCTTAGTTGTCCCCTTATCTAATAATGAGACAAAAGACAAGACACGTCTTTCTTCAGTGTTCCTTCAGAATACTAAGTGTGGATGCATATGTTCTCAGAATCAGAGATTTGGGCACTTTGTCAACAATCAAAGCCATTCTTAAGATCCACATTTTATCCATGGGACAGGAATGATAAACAAAAGATTTAAGAAGTAATAGAACTGCAGTTACTTTTTGGATTTTCTGGTTCAAGGCCAAGAAAAAAAAAACAAAGCTTTTTCAAAATAAGTTCCAGGATTGTAGTGCTTTGTGGGATTAAGTAACTTTCTAATAATAGTAGGTGGGACTTTGCCTAAAACCATTTTAGATCTTATCCTTTCTATTTGGTCCTTTTCAATTAAACCCAAATGACAAACAAATACATGCAGGAGACTTAAAATCTTTGTTACCTCCTCATTAGGATTTGGGAATTCAATCTTTCTATCAATTCGTCCTGGCCTAAGAAGGGCTTGGTCCAGAATGTCTATTCGATTTGTTGCCATCAAGACCTAGGAAAGAAAACATTTCCACACATTTAGATTCCATGGATATGCTACATACCATAGGCATTCTGAAGTTGAAAACGGTAGTACCTTGATCTTGTTAGACGCTTCAAATCCATCCAATTGATTGAGAAGTTCTAGCATGGTTCGCTGCACCTCACTATCGCCATTACCACTCCCAGATTCCATACGAGCAGAACCAATACTGTCGATTTCATCCATGAAAATGATTGATGGGGCATGTTCCCTGCAAAAAGAAAAGAAAAAATTTAAATTTAAATGTTCCAAATCATCTTTTTTTGGTTCAATTCTCTGCATTCACATGGTTATTTGATGAGATACAACATATTTGCAGACTAGTTAGGCCTATACTCTGAGATTGTTTAGTCATCCTGTTGATAATGACTTGAAAAATTACAATCCACATTCTGGTTACCAAAATGCAGAGCACAGGGTAATGGAAGAGATTAATGTGAGATGGCATTTCATAACTTTATCAATAGAACTACAATAAAACGAACCTGGCCATTACGAAAAGCTCTCTAACCATTCTAGAACCTTCTCCAATGTATTTCTGGACTAATTCTGAACCAGAAACCCTGATGAAAGTACAATCAGTATGATGAGCCACTGCTCTTGCCAAAAGCGTCTTACCAGTACCAGGTGGCCCATACAGAAGAACACCCTGTAAATGAGAAAGAAGGTGAAACTAAAGGAGCAGAACAATCTAATTACAACTTGTTAATAAACTATTATAAAATCAGAAAAATACCTTTGGTTGAGCAATTCCAAGACTCTCGAACAATTCAGGATGCTTGATAGGCAGTTCAATGACCTAAATAGAATATTTAACTTTCATAAGGGTAAATCCTGACAAAATTTCCAAAATACAAAGGTGTAAACAAAGGATGACTGCAAATAAAGCTTTGGCAAGGGGAAAAAACCTCTTTTATCTCTTTAATCTGCTGGTCGAGACCACCAATCATGTCATAAGTAGAATCTGGTACCTTTTCAACTTTCATAAGATTAACCAACGGATCTACTTTGCTTGGTAAGATCAGATGAAGAACATAGCTGTCATTACGAAGAGCAACTCTAGTTGATGGTGTAATCTTCGTGATATCAATACTTTTATCAATATCAACAACATATTTTCCCTCTGGATGCACCTGCCACGAAAATGGTAAAGTAAAGATGAGTTAAACTTATAATTACACAAACAGTACTCTAGAAACAAGTTTTTTTTTTTGTTTGTATGGATCCAGATATGTCCTGATCTTGAAGTCTGAAATATAGTTACAAAATATGATCCCCCCTTCTAAACATGGGATCCCTTCCTCATTAAAGAGACCATAAAAAGAATGTAGCAATATAGATCGTAGACAAGCAATCCGACCATATAAAAGATGACAACTAACCTTAACTAAAACTTTGCTTTTCCCCATGACTTTGACAACTTCACCAACATAAGATCCAGGCTCTTGAAGCAGCTGTAACTCTTCGCGGAGCATTCTCACTGTTCAACACCAATCCTTTAATTGTATCATTCACATCAACCCAGTAAAAATTTGAACTTATTGGTTGAGAAATAAATAGAAAAAATGCGAATTGAGAAAATTATCCAAATGGAGCGACTATGCACTCAATTTTCGCAATTTACCGATTATGATGCATGTGTTACTGTTACGTAGTTCTGAAATACTAAGGGACAGGGGGAACGAAACCCACATCAACACAAAAAAAAAAAAGTCACCCAGAAATCTAAACCGAATAGAAAAGCTATGTCCAACTCATAGCATCCACCAACAATACTAACCAAATCCAAACAAGAAAACCATAAAAAGAAATACGAACTCGGGAATGAACTTAGAGAATTTACCTTTCGAATTCAGCTCGTTGCGTTGCGCTTCAAGACGATTGAGATTATGCGTCTTCTGGCGCACCTGGAGCTGTAGCTCGTGAATGTGTTGGAGGTAGTACTGTCTGAGACCCTCACCCTGCTTCGCCGACTTAGCCGAACAGGTCCCCACGGGCATCGCCTCAGGTTGCTTAGTCTCCAAGCTGACCGTCGCCATTGACTCCCCTTCAGAATAATTTTCCGGCTATACGCAACTGAAAGTTTAAAGATCCAGGAAATGGTAGAACAACTCAGTTTCCGAGCTCCGAATCGACGTTGGAATATATCGGAACTTTGGTTTCTTGTGCTGCAGGAAAAGGACGATGACACGTGCTTTCAGCGTGCCTTCTAGCCCCTATCCAGCTTGTTAACTTATTGGGCTAAGCCCATTTAATAAATAATTTTAGTTGAAAAAAACCAAAGAGTTTTGCTCTCAACTGAATAAGTTTGGACGTGAGTCGCCTGAGGTGGTCGGTGATACAATGGATTCAGGCATAATTCGATTTCTGTAGATTGTTCAAAATTCCAAGAATTGGCGCCTCGCATCTTTGCTTAGTATATACTTTTTCTTGCTCCGATTGCAAAAGAGTGTGGAGTCGCTAAATCTGTAGCTCTTGTCATTGATTCGTAACTGGTACAAGTAAAATCGTAAGTGAGAAATTTTTGTAGGGTTTTCTTTGGTTCTTTGTTCAGTTTGAAGAAGTGATTTCGAAGAAGGCGAAGAAGAAAAGGAAATTGATTTTTTTAGGGGGGAAGATTGTGAGAGATATTTTGGGAGATGGACAAAAAGAGGGTGGCGGTTCCGCTTGTTTGCCATGGCCATTCTCGGCCGGTGGTAGATTTGTTTTACAGCCCAATTACGCCGGATGGATTCTTTCTCATAAGTGCAAGCAAAGGTATGTGTAACTATGCAATTTGAGATTCAGAATTTCGAAATTAGTATCATAAATAATTAATTGTCATCAGCATTTGTTATTTGGTGAGTGGGAGAATTTTGCATTATAATGTCAACTGGGAAATGGACCTGAAACTCCATTTCCATGGTAATCAATGTTGCATTTGAAACTTTAGCTCAAGTTTGAGGAAGGGAATCGATTACAAAGTTCGGCGCAAGCTCAATTTGTGTCTTAGTCTCCTGATTCTTTGATAGCTAATTAGTCAATTCTTGTTTTTTTTGGATAAAAATGAGCAATGTATGCAATATTTGTGATTCAGATTCTAGTCCAATGCTTAGAAATGGAGATACTGGAGATTGGATTGGGACGTTTGAAGGCCATAAAGGTGCAGTGTGGAGCTGTTGCTTGGACTCCAATGCATTACGTGCCGCTACTGGTTCTGCTGATTTTTCTGCGTAAGTGTTTTTTTCTCTTCTTTTTTTGTATGATTTGATTCTATCCCTGCCCTTTCGAAAGATGTTATTCTATCCATTAATATTGCATCAACATTTATTGAATATATCTTTCATTTCTGTTGTAGGATAGCACTTGTTTCCTGTATTGTTCTTCATCTTTATAACTATTAGAGCCATTGCATGGTTTCTCAACACATGTTACGAACTTTCAATTGCTACGTGTCTTTTTCATAGGTGTTCCATTCTCTTTGTTGTTTATTTGGTTGTAATTATGATATGAGAAACAATTCAAATTGAGATAGCTGTATCTTTTTAGGGATTTGGCTTTGATTTCAAGTTAACAGTCTCTAGTTCAAGTTTAAGGTTAATCTTGAGCAAAAGTTGAGGTTTTCCTTTTTGTCTTTATTTTTGGATTTTGCGAATCATCTTGCATTTCAATTGGTTCTATGCTGGATAACACTTATTATTTTACATCGTTTTGACTTGTAGTTATAATTACTATTGTACAAAATATGGCAAATGGCCTCACTTTATTTGTTTTGACAGATTGAAGTTTTCCTTTGTAGTGTTTTTGCTTGCACATTGGGAACATTATAGTCAATTGTTGGAGTCTATAACATTATTTGCAACAATATTTTGCAGGAAACTGTGGGATGCAATAACGGGAGATGAGCTGCACTCATTTGCACACAAGCACATTGTTCGTGCATGTGCATTTTCGGAGGTTACTTATGCATATTTTTTCTGAAGTTGCGCTTAGTTTTGTCAAACTATTCTATAAAAACTTTTAAAGTGCTTGACACTTATCTCTTAAATCTTCCAGGATACATACTTTTTATTGACTGGTGGCATCGAAAAAGTTCTCCGTATCTATGATTTGAACCGTCCAGAGGCTCCTCCAAGAGAAGTCGATAGGTCCCCAGGTTCAATCAGAGCAGTTTCATGGCTTCATAGCGATCAAACTATTTTAAGTTCATGCTCAGACATGGGCGGTGTCAGGTATTCCTCTTGTACACACCCGTGAGCCACTGATCAGCTTTTGCTTTCGTTTTAGGACCCATTTATGTGCTTTTGCCTGGTTTATTTTAGTTGTTCCATTTAAGTATCTCTTGAACAATTTACTTGTTTTTACCCTTACTGAAGTAGATTCTTTCCTGATAGGCTATGGGATGTACGGAGTGGTAACATAGTCCAAACGCTGGATACTAAGTCATCGGTGACCAGTGCAGAAGTTAGCCAGGATGGTCGGTACATCACTACCACTGACGGGTCAACTGTTAAATTCTGGGACGCAAATCAGTGAGTTGAATGCTAACTTGGTTTGTGAGTTTTGCCTAAATCTTTGATCCCATCATTAGTTTTTAACTTGATCTGTCTTCCAGCTTTGGATTAGTGAAGAGCTACAGCATGCCTTGCACTATGGAATCAGCTTCACTTGAACCAAAATTTGGTAACAAGTTCATAGCAGGTGGAGAAGATATGTGGATCCATATGTTTGATTTTCATACTGGATTTGAAATTGGTATGTATTCGTCAGATAATGTGGATATGCTAAAGTTTCTCCTACTGAGTTTAAGTTATGAATGGTGGGTATAATTCATATATACATTTTAATCCAGCATGTAACAAGGGTCATCATGGTCCAGTGCATTGCCTACGCTTTTCGCCAAGCGGAGAAACCTATGCCTCCGGATCTGAGGACGGAACGGTTAGAATATGGCAGGCTGGTCCTTCATCAAGCGATGAATCCGAAGCAATCACGACAAATGGGTCTGTCAGGAAAGTGACTGTAAGCGTTGATGAAGTTGCACGAAAAATCGAAGGGTTTAACATCGCGGACGATGGGAAGTCCAAAGAGAAAGATGAGTATGGGAATGAGTGAGATTCATCATCTATAGAAAATTTAGCACTTTTTGATGTTAGTAGATTCCTTCATGAATCAAGACAAGTGCTGTTTAGACATTGTTGTAATATGATGTCGCGATTGCTTCGAAGGTTTGTCAGAGTACGATTCAAACATGTTTTCTATGACACATCAAATTAAGATGAAGATTTAAATAAGTTTGTAGAATACTAAGATTATCTTCTAATTATATATTATAATCTTACCTTTTGACGTGAGTCGTTCGTTAATTGGTGCAACTAATATTGTTAGCAGCATATATTCTTTTTGTTCAAAAATCGTAAGTCATGAACATGTTGTGCACGCAGTAATGAAATCAGAGTCCAAAGCTCAGGAAAATAAAAGATAGACAATGACCAAATCCCGGTACTGCAATCTCTTCTTATTTGTCTTCACCGTCGAGGGTAGAAATCACAACACTAGGGGCTTGGTCGTCGTTCTTCTTTCATTTTCTTGAGATTGTGGTTCTATTCTCGTCATCACATGCACGACACATGCGTGATTTAACAGTTTTTGAATAAACAGAATATTTGTTGCTAATAGACGCGCAAGTATGAGATTTAATAGGCAAAAAAGTAGACTATAGAGCATCTATTGTCCGAACCTTGTAAGTTTGGAATTGATATTGCTAATTTATCTTTTATTTTAAATATTTATAATTTATCTTAATTATTACATTAACTAATAAATTAGAAAGTAAACTAAAGAAGAAATCAGCAGATGCCTAAATAAGAATATCGTGCCTTCAATGAATCAATCAACGCTGCTAATCTAGCCTAAAGACGAATCGAATTCTAAGGATATCAATGGAGAATGAAAGAACCGAGCTAAACAATGAGCCTACTTCAAACTTCAAATGGCTGAAATCTTTGGAACATGGACGGGAAATTGGTGAATCTCCTCCATCCACGGACTCTTTTCCTTCGCCGGATTTATCGACCGGAGAGCCCTCCACACTGCGCTATTGCACTTGAATCCCGAGCCGAATGCTATCTGCCAAGTTCTATCTCCTTTGTTGATCCTTCCTTTGGCTTCTGTATAAGCCAGTTCATACCAAAGAGAACTGCTAGAAGTGTTGCCAAATCTGTACAATGTCATCCTTGATGGCTCCATATGCCACTCAGACAGCTGCAAATTCTTCTCCAGTTCATCCAGAACAGCCCTCCCTCCCGCATGTATACAGAAATGTTCAAAAGCCAGTTTAAAATCGGGTATATACGGCTTGATCTTCATCTTCAAAACTTTTTTCCCGACCAATGTCGCGAAGAACAGAAGCTGCTCGGACATTGGCAAAACCAGAGGCCCAAGTGTCGTAATGTTCGTCTTCAAAGCATCGCCTGCAACTGCCATCAAATCCTTCGACAGTGTCACTCCAATCTTCCCGTTCGAGTCTTCCTCCTGAGTGACGCAGCCAAAGCACTTATCGTCAGCCCCTTTGTGGGTCCGGACAGTATGCACAAGTTGGTATTTCGATCTTCTTCTGTCTGAACTTTTGTTGGATAGCAGAATTGCAGCTCCTCCCATTCGAAACAAGCAATTTGAGACGAGCTTGGAACGATCATTGCCGAAATACCAGTTCAAAGTGATGTTCTCCATGCTAATAACCAGAGCATAGGAATTGGCGTGGACCTGAAGAAGCTGTTTTGCTAAATCAATGGAGATTAGCCCTGCACTACAACCCATCCCACCAAGATTGTAGCTTACAACATTGCCTCTGAGCTTATAATGATTAATCACCATTGCTGAGAGAGATGGCGTTGGATTGAACAAGCTACAATTCACAATCAAGATGCCAATATCTTTGGATTTCACATGAGTTTTCGCAAAAAGCTCATCGATCGCACCAAACATCACGGTCTCGGCTTCTTTTCTTGCTTCTTTCATCGACGGGTTGGGAGGAATATTGAGAACTGCCTCCGGGAGGTAAGTAGAATCTCCAAGGCCAGATCTCTCGAGAATCTTCCGCTGGAATTCGAGATTCTCCTCCGTAAACGTTCTGGCCATCGTAGATCGATCCATGAAGATCTTCTTCGTGCATTTCCGAGACTCCTCCGGCTTGTAGCAGGAGAAGTTGACAAGGAAGACGGGTGGAGGACGAGTGAGGAAGAACAGAGTTGAGAGGAAAACAAGGAGAGCCGAACAAATAATCACTGAAATTAAGTTGTATCGAAGATGCTGCCATAGATCATGAAGGTCTTGGAGAGAGAAAGTGGATAATTGTGCTGCAATAATGACTAGAAGAGGTGAGAGAAAAAGAAACATTCCATGGGTTATAAGGTAGTGATACCCAAGTTTCACATATTTTAGTTTGATGGAGTTTTTGAAATCAGGAAGGTTTCGAGATGACGCTGGTGGGATCAATGGCGTACGCATCGTCGGCTCTGCCATTTTTTCCTGAACAATAATCAGACGAATTCGGTGAGAAATTGAGTGGAAGAAGAGATCTAACCATCAAATCGAAATAAAAATCAAAGCAAGTACAGAGATTCTGAAGTGCAGGCAATTTGAGTAAACCAACACTAGAACTCAGGAAAGAATCATCATTTGAGAGCTCAATATTTTCAGGTTTAGAGAGGCCGATGCTTCAAACAAAGCATTGTTCCTAAAAAAAATGCAAGTTTTTCATCGAATGAATAGTTTTCGAACTGACCCACTTGTTTTTTTTATCTAAATAACAGATTTTTCCAGTTTGGAGTGTTGGAATCAGATCGAAATATGAAATCGGAAACATAGAGTTGATCAGACGGTAATCAAAGGAGAAACGGAATGGAAGAACAAAACTCAATGTCAATCAATTAAACGTAATATAATTCAAGAAATCAACCAGACGTAAATCATAACCCAGATCCAGAAACTCACCTGAAAACCCAGATCCCACCGCGGAACGCTGGAAACTTAATCTAAACAAACAGAAACAGCCGGAGAAACAGAGGATGGACTTAGAAAATAAAAAAAAAAAAGAAGAAACGAGGGACAGATAAAGCGAAGACAGCGATGAAAGCAGCGAAGCAAACGCGTTTCGCATTTCCAAACAAAGACGGCGCTGTCACGTTTTCTGAAAGTTCACTTTTTTAAGATCACTGATGCCCATGTGATTCTGTCTGTCAAATCAGACGGTTGCTGTTTTGTTTTTTTTATTGACATTTTCTAGGAAAATCCCCACTTCATTTTCCCAGGAAAATACCCTTCGTATCATGAATGAGCAAGCAGACATCATCTTCTCGGGAGTGGGAGTTCATAATTGTTCTTGATCTTGGCTTCACTCTTTGTGAAGTTATTAATCTCTACTACAAAAGTTACTTTCTCCACTCGCATGCAGTCCATAAATAAATTTGCACATCGAAAATGGAGAGTTCGAGCCACTCAAGAGGAAATATTATAGTTAGGTGTGACTCGAATTTTATGTGGGTCAGACCAATTTCAGCCTACAGTTAGAAATATCAGTATGACTAGAATTTTCAATTTTATCTATAAATATATGATTTGAAACTTAAAACTCATTATACCAATTTCGATTAGTAATTTTTCTCCTCTACCCATCTTGGATTTTCTATGTAAATCTTGATGTCCATTATTTTCTGATTTTCTTCTCGATTCTCGTTCGAATTTCAACACAAATTATTCATGTGAAAACCTTAATTTCCATTTGAACTATTCCAAAATGACATCTCTCAACCATGTTTCCATTCCAGTTACTCTGAAAGCATTTGCGAAGTAATCTCTACAATTGCTTTTCTTCAGAGTTTTCAAACTCACAAGATAATTTCAAGAGCTTTTAAGGACCTCTAGAAGTAGTACCCTTTATCTCCTACCAAATACATCTTCTCCCCACTCAATTTCCATACATAATGATTTGATAATACTAACCACACCCGACGAGACAAACTTCGTGCAAGCCAAATCGAAACTGCCCCGGGTTTTGCATTCTAATCCAGTGTGAACCCCTCAACCCATATCAACACTTCATTCCTCTGCTACAAAATTAGACTTTAGAAGCTTTTCATTTGGAGTAAGAAAACTAGAATTTAGTAAGAAATAATTAGTAAAATTGAGTTGGTAATGTTACCATTATAAAGCTCCATGTTCGACCAGGATCGTTGTACCTAGCAAGTACGCAACCCGATTTTGGCTTTAAACCATCCTTAATTAGCGCAGCGCGTAATGCTTTCTCCTTCTCTCTGGCAATTTCTTCAGTAACTTTTCCACTGAACTTTAGCACTGCAGCAATGCCTCCTTCCACCTTTCTCAACCCAACTGTTTCCTGTTCAGGAGCTGGTAAACTGAATAAAGAGGTAGAAAAAGTAAGAGACAATCGTATGGAGAAAACAGTTGCAATGTCCAATAATCAATAATGAAAGTCTGTCTAAACTGTCCAAGACTTCATTCTGAAAGCCTTGTTATGAAGACCAAATTACACGAATAGAGAGATATCCAAAGTGAAGTAGTTAATACAAATAAACAGGTCGCATATACATCATATCATTTCTGTTCTGACATTTTAAGAAAAGGTAAATTGATGAGACTGGTCAGTACATGTCCTTCTCCATTGGAAGAGCTATTTGGATAGTTGTTATGCGACTGACCTGCTCATATCTTTCTTCAATGGAAGGACTACTTGGATGGATACTTTGGATAGATCAGAGTCAATGGCTTGGGTGAAGACAGGAGTAGTCATTGGTATCTTCTCCTTTGCAGAATTCTTTCCAAAAATGTATCTGTACGAAGAAAAGTAAATTGTAATTCAGAAAATGAACCAAAAATAATAATTATAAATTAAGGGAGCCAAGAGACTCACCCCGTTACAGCATTAAAGCCTGACGATCCTGTCAGCTTGTCACCATCTGCTTCAATCACAATAAATGGTTCATACTTCCTCACCTGTAAAATTTCTTATAGTTCAACTCAATGAAAACTCAATTTGTTGCAGAGAAAACCTCGTAGACCGAGGTATTGTTCAAAGAGCTCTACATGATTCAGTAAGATACCAAGAAATGAAACAGCTCAACATGATTGCAGTGTCATATTTCAATCTTAGAGCAAAGTAATTTATATCAAGTTAGATAAAAATATCAAAAGATGAAATAGAAAGAAAGAAAGTGTAAACTGATATGGTAATAATTACTTAAAATTGCAGGCAGACCTCATAAGTTGCTGTCCGCTTCAATATCTGATATTTGGGGGTCTCAAGATCAGGGGTCTTGTAAATCCGCAACTGTAGATAATCAAAGTTGAACATATGAAAAGACTGTTTTTAGACAACTTAAACGATCTTGATTCTTGTGATAGTTTTCATATAACATGAGCATACCTGCTTCAATACATCCAAGAGACCTTCAAGAGAAAAATAAGCATTATTCTCTATTGAATCCCAGAAGTCCTATGAAGAAGATAGCATTAAGAAAATTCAAGACCATAACTAATATATGTCTTTCAACACGCTTTAACATCGAGGAGAGTCAAAACTTACAACATGACTGCATAACTTTCTACTTTCTGGATTAATACCCAAGATTGTGGTTCCAGTGAACACCAAATCTGGTTTCCATGGTAAAAGAACAAACTTCATAATCATAGTCCATCTCGTAGTTATCTCATTTGGTCCTGTCTAAAACAATTAACTAATCAGTCTATTAAAAAAGATGTAACTGAAATTTTTACTCCTCTTTAAGGACATCAAGATGAACTAGGAACCATGAATAAATCGAGTTTAACCGAACTTTTTGTGTTCAATACATTAAAGACATGATCAACATGAAAAATGATTATTATGAGCAGCGATGGCAAGCCCATAGTCTTTCACGCCATTAAAATTTTTATGGGAGGAACCAAAGGTGGGGATGCTAAAAAAATGCTTCTCTCATCTACAAATCCTTGTTGAGCTGGACCCAGATAAGGCATGGGAATGCCAGATTTCATATGCCCATTTTTTCTCCATGGCAAGTTAAGCAATTGACCTTAGATTGTATTGAGTTACATATTCTTCTCACAAGATGTAATCAACCATTTTTGGAGTGGATTTTCCTTCCATGTGGAGTCCCACATGCCATCGTTTTATTTTCTAAAATAATTAAAATGATAGAGATAGAGATTACATGTTAGTGACAAAAGAGTGAAACTTTAAAAAAGAGAAAAAGAAAGGAGTAGAGAGTGAGCAAGCTGATGCAGCAAAGAGAAATCAAACGAAGAAGAAAGGAAAGAAAAGAGGAGAGAAAAAAGAAAGTTTAGCTTGATATCTGACATACGATCCATGGTATGAAGATTATTTGTGATAGGGAGAAGCAAAAGTTATCGCTATCTCGAGAGAGTTACATTGAAAGAAATCTATAGTGTTTTGACATAAGTAAGCAAACCCCATTTCATCTCCACTATTTGAAGGTGAGTCATAGATAATGACTGACAAAGTTGAAATCCACCCAAAGTTCCAAACGCATCCAAGTGCTTGATATATGGTATGATCTTTGCAATACTAAATATTGCTCATGCAGTAGGTAGTTAGCTGATTTACTTCAAATCCAAGCAAAAAGCATTGGACTGCAGTAAAATGGATCTTTAGATACCTTAGAGGCAATCCAGACTATGTTTATGTTCTTGGAGTGTTGAACTTGTGTTAAATGGCTTTGTACATGCGTACATGACCAAGGATATAGATCTAGAAAGCCTACTTTAAGGAACTTGATCATTTATGCATCTCATGAAAATCAAAATTGCAGAAACGTATTGCATTTGTCCATTCAAAAATTTTATTTTCTTATTAGATCTTCTATAATTACAAATTTTTCATATTCCATATTTCTTAGTTAAAGTTTTTCAACATATACAACCAATCTGTAGATTTTTACCCTAAGGCATTTTGTCAGAATTAAGGATTTAAGTTAAGCATCATGAAAGATCAGGCATAAAAAATCTTCACTCATTATCCATCAATATTCAACTAAAAAGCACCTCAACAACTAAGTCTATGAAATCAAATAGTAATCAATAAAGGATAACTACCTCATCAAGACCATAAGAATCAAATTATATAACCTAGATTTTTACAATCTCAGCCATCTTTGGGATCAGCTAATCATCATATAATCGACTCATTAACCAGCCAAGTTTCCATAGTAAGTTCTACCCAACCTAGAAGTTCCATCTCGCAACAACTAATGGGAAAAAACCGAAGTGGATGATAAATCGAAGTAAAATTAAACCTGTTTAACCCAATGCTGTTGGTATACAGGCCGGAAGAGAACTCTCAAGAGCTCAATATTAAAAAGGTACCCACTTATATTATCATGCTTCGTTATCGGATCCCTGAAGTTCACAACATCATCAAACTTCGTTCTATCAACTCCTCCATCGTCCTCAAACAGCCGGGGAAACTCCTCGGAAATAAACTCCACCAGAGAGCTGACATCCGCTGTCGATTTCGAAATGCTTTGCTCCACCAAGCTCAATCTAACGGCCCAACTAAAGGTTCTCTTACGAGTTTCAGAAGCTACGCCATTGAAATTAAAGGTTTTGGGAGGAGCAGGGAAGAGACGAGGGGCTTCTCCGGAGGCCCATGACCGGGAAGTGAAAGAAAGAGACGGCGCCGGGAGGTAATTTTGGTGGGAAAGTTGGGTGGTTGGGAAGCCCATTTGGTTGGCTCAAACTGAATTGGTAGGTGTTTGGGCCACGTTATTTTTTGTATTCTTGCCCCGGAAATGATTGGTTCGTCTTTGTTGCAGGTTTATGTGTTGGATAAGTTCATTCCGGATAAGGAAATTTAATTTTGCATTTTTAAACATACATTCTTGTAATTACACTAATTAAATTATTCATACCATTTGCTTCTACGTATGGTTGTGACATGATGATATTTACGAATTATTTAATCTCTGTCAAGTGGAAGTAATAATTGATATCGAAATTAACAAAACAATCATTGAACTATGAAATTAATGACAAATCAACTACTAAACAATTTTTGTTAACAAATAAAACACTCAACTATGGAAATATAAACCATCGCTGTTAATTGCAAACTTACTTCAAAAATGAAAGAGTAGGAAGTTTCCTTTTGAAAATGTGTTCTAACTCGTTGTTCACTACATGAATTTCTTTAGTTGTTATGAAATTAATCACATCATTAATTTTGTCTAAATTTTGGATTCTGTAGAGTGGGTTCGATGGATTTGTGATTAACAACCATTTCACTGTCAATTTAAGAGTTTCTGCTTGTCTATAGGCTTCTTCTAGTACAGAGATAGTTATTATGAAGTTATTGGAGCTCGAACAATGTTTAGGAACGATGTCGTCAAATTATTCATAAGAATTCACAATTTGATTGGAAATTCATATTTCCTCTAAGAAAAGTAATCTTTCCTAAATCATATTTCAAATACTCACTTTCTACAGCGACTAGACAATGTTCCGCTGCAAAAAATCAACATTCTGTAGTAGAAAGACAACGTTTTTTTAACGGAAAACGTAACCACAATGTTTACTCCATTCTTTTTTCATAGTTGAGTACTTTATTTGTTAGCAAAAATTGTTTAGTGGTTAACTTGTCATTGATTTTATAATTCAGGGTTTTTTAATTGATACACACTTTAATTATGTAGTTAACTTAATTAAAAAGGTGACAGTCTTTTCTTTGGATCCATTTTATTTATTAATTGAATATATATAATATAATGGCCTAAGTCCTGTGGAGTCAACCGTAGGAGAAGACAAGAGTCATGTTCGTGGTCTGCAAAACTTTTTGGTTAGGCAAGTATAATAAATGTGTTACATGTATTTTTTAATTTAGCAATTAAAATAATCTAAAGTACAATTATTTAAACGCTTTGTCACGCATTCTCCCAAATGAGTTCTTAATTATTATGAATATAATCATTACTCCAACACCATGCAATCCAAAAATAGTAATAAAGCACTTGCACATTACCTACAAAAATATTACATACTTACCTGTATGCATTTGTGTGTATATATATAATTAATGATAAGTTTAATTCTCAAATTTTTCACTATTATTTTATTTTAATTAAAAAGTAATGTTATATTTATTTTTTTGACGTTAATTAATTAATATATTTTGTTAATTATTTATAATTTATTTTAATTATTATAAGAATTAATTTGTTATATAAGATTCTAGAACTAATATAATTTTATGATATTTTATTTAATTATTTTAATTATTTGAGAGAGAGATCATATCACAAATGGAAGTCGCTAGAAATGATTGTTCGCATCATGTCCTCATCCTCCACAACGTCACGATGTTATCATCATTCTTAAAATTAACTTACGTGGGATGACACGTCAAAGAGAAATCCTACGTGGTTGGTGGATAAGACGCCACGAGTCATTCGTCTAGGGTTAAACACACCCTCGAGGCACAATGCCACACTCTCCCCATGGAAGGCCTGCGTAAAAACAGTGTAGATACTGGGTTTCCTCACTATATAATCAGCATGAACCTCTACCCGTTTCTCACCAAATGCATTTGCCCTTTCATCTTCTTCCAATTCAACCTTCTCAGTTTCATCTAAGTCTTGGAAATATGTCTTCTCTCAAGGCCACCGCACTTTCAAGCAATGCAAATGAAGCCGGCAAAGTACACTGTTACCTCCCGGCCTGGCATATCGAAGGCGACGGAGATGACAACGATAATGGAATCTACGACTACGCTCCGGCTGCATGAAAACCAAGAAAAACGAATTAGTATTTCAAGCAAATATAAGTCGTTAGATTAATGCCTATGTTTTGTTCGTCTGAAGGATTATGATTCTGTCAACAGTAGTATTCTAAGCTGTGTACTTTTCAGTTTAAAGATAATACTGATTATTGATAATTTATAATATTATGAGAATGATTTGGGCTTAAGCATATAAAATAACATTTGTTAATGATTGAAGAATAAACATGTCAAACCCTAATGGGACAAAAGTAACTTGAATTCTAAGCACCTGAACTTCCATTTTCTTCCCACCCAAGTGAAAGTTCAGGGCCAGTGTAGGGCAACTTTTTGTAAAGGGGCACATTTGTTAATGCCTTTACAGTGGAGGGCAAGATGTCCTTTGTATAACCCCTTCTAACCCTTTGGAGGGCACTAACTGATAAATACTTTAGGTTTTAGCTGCATCCAAGAGTCAGTATACAGAACAACTAAAGAACAAGAAGTTTGTAGATAAGGATCCTCTTTTTTTTTTTTTATCTTCAAATTAATAAATTAAATTTAGTCTAATAAGAGAAGATCTTTGCTTTTTCCATTCATGCTCCAAGTTTACTGATAAAATGAAATGATGGTTAAAACATCCAACTAGGATAGAAATTGGTTTCTGTCGATTCTCTCATTTTCTTCCTCAATTTAATCTGGTCTTTCCATGGGCACGAGCATAAGAATTCTGCAACCACTGGCCATCTCGCTTGCCGTTCTTCGGTTTCCACATAACCATGGATTCTACCAGTAACTAAGCAAAGCACCTAGGATCCTTTCTAGCAGCTTTTCCTCTTCATCTAAGATCCCAGCTCAACCCAGTAGGTCAACCAAACCCCCATAGTTTTCAAGTTTTCCTTCAATCTGGTTCTTTCTGTCATACAGTTGAGAAACTTGCGCTCTAAAAACTATAAAATTTTGTTTTGTAAAACCCAACAATTTAAAAAAATTACTAAACAAAAAAAATTTTTAATTTGAAAATTTTTTTAAAACCCCTTTATCTCGGAGGTTGTTGCTCAACAGGGGAGTCCTCTCCCCTCTATCCTTGAAGTGGGGAGAGGCTAATTGCCGCTCTCACTTCCCTTTCCTTAAAAAAAAATTTCTTCCTTCACAAGCCGATTCAAAGAAGAAGAATAGGAAGAGATTTTTTTCTCGGATTTTGGTGTTTCAGTTCATCGTCAGGTGAGATACAGTTTATGGATTTTTATTTTCTTTTTTGGTGAATCTCTGTCTAATGGAAAATTTATTTTTGGGCATCAAAGGATTGACATTGATGTCGTATTATCATCATTGGTGATGCTAGGCTGGAAAGGAAGGGAGAGCTCTGACAGGTAGAGAAAAATTTCAGATTTTTTGTTGTTAGGAATTCTGTGCTGAATTAGGACTATTATGTTTCGGTAATAGAATTTATAAAAGAAAATGATGATTTGTGTGTGTTCTGGAAACCATTGTTGGATTGGAAGAAATTCTAGCGTTTGGAGTTGAGTTGTGATCAGAAAGAACCAGAGTTCCTGGCCAGCTACTCAAACTATCCTGGGTCATGATCTAGGCCATTTTGGGCTGCAAATCAAGTTGTTTTGGGCCAAGGCCCAGACCCTATTTTTGGGCTAAATTTAATTTAATTTTTTTTATCCAAGTTTTGACCAAATCATTCTTTGGTCGTTTCGGGGCCATTTTGAACCGTATTGGGCTTCCAACCCTATCATTCTAGGGTCATCTTTGATTAGCATAGAAAATCAGATTTTAAATTTTAGAATTCGAATTCTGATTTTGTAAAAATATTATGAATGGGATCCAAGACTTAGAAAATCATTTGGAGTTGTTTGCTGTTGGATCTGCTGGATCGTTTGTTGTTGGGCTTTGGAATTGATAAGCCCAAATTGAGGTAAGAGTTTATTTTTATGTCTAACATATATTGTTTTCTAAAATGATATTTTTTTGACATATTATTATATTAAATGACGTGTCCCTATTGGGCTTGTCAGATCTCATATTATATATAACTTTTTCATTGAATATGTTTAAAATTCAAGCATGTATATAATATTCAAGTCTATTCAATTATATTTACATTTAATTTTTTTATGCACTGTTGTTAACTAGAGTAATGAGACAGTTGTATGTGCTGTGTCCCTGAGCACAAAACCCTAAACCTGATCAGAGTCTTTTGGTTGTTGCGATTGCCTGAGTATCGCCATTGTTTAATTTTGTTATTTGCTCTATTGCTCGTTTCTACTTTCTTTATATTGCGTTTGTTTTTTTAAAATAAAATTTTTGTCATGCATACATATTTTTATAATCTAAATGTTATACATACTGAGTTTAGTTGACTCACCCCAGATTTGACCCACTTTCAAGAAATAATTAAAGTGATTCTCAATTGGCGCCTCAAGAGTAGATTTTCGAGATTCCCCTGTACAAGTTATTTTATTTTATTTTATTTTCTAGAGAGACTTAGAGTATTTTCATGAGGTTCGTGCCTTAGTATTATTTTATTTCTGTGTGGTTTGGACCATGTAATTTTGCACTATTTTAATGTCACTTTTGGACCTTTATTTTGGGTCTGGTTTGTAAAGTAAATCTTTAAGTCTTCCATTGCTAAATTTTGGTTTTAAGATGAGGGTCAGACAGTTTGATCCGTTTTGGGCCAGGTCGTCACCCATTCTGTCTCAGGTCTCCTTTGAGGCGTGACATGTTTAACCTTTCGTATCTGCATGTTTCAAAATAAGGACACTACCTTGTTGAATTTGTTGGAAAATATAAAATAAAATATGCTCCGATATCAATTTGTTAGTATGAATAAAAGGAATTTTAGAGAAGAATAAATAACGAGGAGAGAGAACACAAATTTATTTTCTTCAATTATATTATTTTTTCATGTTTTGGTACACTTTTGGGGATTTCCCTACTAGAAGACAACTTTCCTAAATCAAGATACATAATTTAAAGAACTCCTAGTGTAAAATTGGTAATATTTAGATTTTTATATTTGTTTCAAGTGATTTTTTTGTATTATTCGAGGTCGGCTTCTTTCGTGTTAACTAGGGTTTTGCCACATGTCGTGGTCTTCAACCATGCATAGACTTTCAATCAAATAGTCAAACTGGTGGATTCATATATCACTGTAATGTTAAGTTTGAGAAGTTTTGTTCGGTAAATCTAAGTTTTCACCGTTCGAGTTTCGTTTAACACTCGGTTTTTCATCAAATTAGGATTTAAGGATTTTATTTAATATATATAATATAATTTATTATATTATATATATTAAATAAATTTAATTAAATTAAATTTTAATTTTAATTTTTTTTATAAAGGAAGTTCTTCCTTCCTTTTGGGGTAGCGGCCTCAGGAAAGAAAGGGGGAGTGGGAGTTAAGGGTTGAGCGCAAGGCGATGCAAGTTCCCTCTAGGTTTTGCGCTAGATATCGTCTTTCGGTCGACCATTGATCTTGTTTGGTCGACTGCAGGGATGTGTTTGGGGCGTCCATGGGGGATTACGAACGTCCACGAGAGTTATGCACTTTGAGTTCGAGTGTTTACTCTGGCTGTCCGATGTTGGGTTTTGGGCGTCTGCTCAGGTCATCCGTTGTGGAAGACTGGGCGTATGCGAAGGATTTGGTCAACCGTTGCCCGAGTCTCAGTTGACCACCATCGTGACTTGTCAATGCTGCGTGGTCTAATCACCACCATTGTGTTTTTTCGACTATTGCTTCTTCTCTGATGACCGCAGCCGTATCCCGTCAACTATTGTTGAATCCCGGTTGACCACAATCGTGTCATGTCGACGCTGCATGGTTTTGGTTGACCATAATTGTGGTTGTCAACCCCAATTGTGTCTCGTCGACCGCTGTGTCATTATGGTCGATTGTAGATGTGCTGGGTCAATCGTTGTTGTGCCTCAGTCGACAACAAAATGATATTTTGGGAAGTTTTGGAATTAGTGATCATTCATAAGATTTTTTCATTATTGTTGGTTTTCTTGTTAGTTTAGATTCTCAGCTCGAATTGAGGGTTTCCTGTCATCCTTAAGGTTGAGCGGAGAAGTCTTGTTGTTGGTCTTTCCGGTCTGGTTTCGAATCCCAGTTTAGGACTCGTGTTTTGTCCCTAATGTTTGATTTGGGATTTTGACACTGATTTAGTTTTAGGTTTCGATGATGTTCCTGGTTTCGATGCTTGTTTTCGACATTCTGACAACGCATTTGGCTGGTCGGCATGACTTTTATTCGTCTTTGAGATCGGGATTTTTGTACAGTACTACATTGCGTCATGGTTTTCAAAACTTATTTTGTGGGTTGCCACATATGAATACCCGACGAGGACTGTTCGACAACATATCAATTTTTATACTATATGTACATACGTTTCACACGTTTACTTATACGTGCATGGTAATCATTATGTTATTCTGTTGTGTATTCTGAAGGATGAATCCTCTTAATGCTTTGGATGGTTTCAGTGTCAAAGCATTATGAGGCTATTCCAGTACATCTTCTATGCACGAAGATGTTTTGTTTGCACATCATGAAAATAGGTAATAGGATGGTGATGACGCGCTTATTGGATTGTGAATCCCTAAATCTTGCCAGAGTGTATTTGTTATTTGATTTTATGGTTTGTATCACTGTGAAGCCTTGCTCGTCGACAACTCTTTTCATTTGTTGATTTTATGGGTTGTGTCGTCGCTGAGCCTTGCTTGCTGGCAACCCATTTTTCTTCCTTCTGATTCACGAATTGTTGCCGAGTATGCGGATTGTTGTCTTTCTGTGTTGTGTGCCCTTTCTGTGTAGCGTGCCAACAATGTATTGTTGGACCATATGCTTGACTATAGAGGGGGAGGGGGTGAATTAGGCATGATAAACTTTTTCGTGCGATATATTTATCTCTAAACCCTAAGTGATTTATAACAAATATTAATCCAAATGATAGCAAAAATATAAGAGTAAGGGTTAGAGAATGCAAACACATTTGTTCACGTGGTTCGGCAACTTCGGCATATGTTCACGCTTCAAGCTTCCCACTTAGGGATCCTTGATCACCCAATTTCCCCAGTTGGTGATGATTGACTGCACAAACGTCAACCAAACCGTTACAGATTGTTCTCAGGATGTCACCCTCTGGATTGATCTTCACGGGCGACAATCTAGCCTTTGACTGTTGCGGGGCGTCACCCTTGATGTAGCGTTTTACAAAATGCAAAAACGTAAGTACAACTTTAGACTTAACTCTTAAATGTAAAATCTCAAATTGAGTATTAAAAGAGTTAAGTCTAGTACTCCTTTAATTGGTGAGAATACGAATATAAAATTCGGAAGTGTTTTGGTAGGTTTCTCACTTATTGAATTGAGTTTCGGAGTGCCTTCTATATATAGACCCAGCTTGAGCAGTCGACCATTTCCAATTTGGTCGACCGCCTCCAACCGTTGGAATGTTACCATTATGCTTTTGGTCATCCATTTTTTGCTTCAGATTGTCAAACCGGTCGACCACTTCTTTATATTGCAGAAATTGGCTCGAATCTGTCTTATTTTGCAATCAACCATTTCTTCACTACTCGACCGCTAAACCGCCATGCCTTCTGCCTTTAGGACCGGTCGACCATTTCAAAATTGGTTGACCACCTTCTTCATTTTTCCATAAATTTGGTCGAACACCACTTCTCCGAAGTCGATCTATACTCTGTATTTTGCCATTTTTCATACTCCTAAGTCCCAATGATCAACATATAAACTATGTGAACTTAGATAAATAAGTTAGCAAATATTAATACTCGTATTAAGTATTAAGGATATTTCCAATTAATATCAAATATAAATAACCATATATTACAATTAAGCATATACAAACAATAAACAATTTATAATTGCAAGTAACTCATTCATCATCAAAACAAATAAGCCTCATGACACTTAGACTAACATGTATGCCTATTTTATTTGTAGTTATCTATTTATATAACAATGCTTTGAAGATTGCCTCATTGATGACTTGTGGATAGGGGTGTGCAGAACCGAACCGGTACCGAAGAATCGGACCGGAATCGACGGTTTTGGTACCGGTTCGGGACAGTTTTGTCTAGAACCAAACCGAATTCGCTTCTGATTCCACAGAACCGAATTCGGCTGTCCGGTTCTCGGTTCTTGGTACCGCAGAACAGGTACCGATCGAAGAACCGAGAACCTGATGATTTAGGGCACCCTGGCTGAATCAATCCCACATCCCGCAGACCTTGCTTCTCTCTCACTCACTCTACACTCTCGACTCCCGAGCAGTCGAGCCCACGCTCTCCCCTCTGGCCCTCCCCTCCGAGCCCGAGCAGCTGACTCCCGAGTCTCCCGATCACTAACCTAAACGGCTTTCATCTCCCCTTCGGCCTCCGACCCTCCCGACTCCTGAGTGTCCTGATTCCGAATGGTGAGTCGCGACAGAATGACGTTCGTCCTCCAACTTCCTTTCGTCGACTGAGAGCTCACTAGTCGCCAGCTCATGCAGCTACTGGTAAGAATTAAACTTTTCCTAGAAAAGAAAAATGTTTTCTCAAGAAACAATCAGATTCCAAATGTTTCTTAATTTTTATACAATTTGGTTTTTGCCCTTTAGACACATTAAAATTGTTGTGCCTGAAGATAAGATGAAATTGCTTCATTCTTATTGTTATTGCATCAAACTTATTGAAAAACAATTTTGTTGACAGAAAGATGCAGAGGGTCCAGCTTCTACTTCAAACCTTGGCATAAACTCAAATCAATCAACTGAGCAGGATATAGTAAAATTTCCTAACAATAAGGTAATCATTCTTGCTTTCTAAGCCATCATGTAATATTGCAAAATCCAGCTTACTTTGACGATGGTTGTAGGTTGCTCTTCTTATTGGTAAAGGAGGTGAAACTATTAAGAACATACAGACCAAGTCAGGAGCTCGCGTTCAGGTATGTAATATTGATGGAGTTCTTATGATTGGAGATTTTAAGGTGCTTCATTTGTCTGTAGTTTCAAGTTGAGGCAGAAGCAATTTAATTTTCTTTAGAAAAGTTATTCTTATTAGCTAAAATTAAGACTCTTTCTGGATTGTGTAAGTTTTGTTTTTTATTTTGTATCACTCAGGTTATACCATTGCACCTCCCACTTGGTGATACATCAACAGAGAGAAATGTTTACATTAATGGACAAAAGGAGCAAATCTGAGTGTGCCCAAGAATTGATTAACGAAGTAATGAATGGGGTATGTTAATTGTGATGAGGAGGCAGTTGCATATTTTCAAGCTTTATTGATGGAAACAATTAAAGATTCTCTGGTAAGAAACAGATTGATATGTTAGTTATCTATAGAAATTAGTCATAAATTTGTGAGGTTATTTTCTCAAGCATGTTCTTCTCTCCACTGGTTGGTTGATTGTGCTTCAAGCTTATGATTGTCCATACTGTACTATTGTTTTAATTCACCTCTAGTTGACTATTAATGCAAACAAGCTGGAGGTTCTGCTCAATTTTTTTTTCCTGTTGTTGTGTTTAGGCATCGTGGACAGATTCCAAATCTAAACTGGAAAAGGATCCCCAAGGCCGTGCAGCAAATCCTAGTTTTGATCCATCTGACGCTGAAAAATTATTCAGGGAGGACAAAAAGATGCTGCAAGAGGTAGTTTTCCAATTCATTTTCTATGTGCTAGTTTGTGCTGAGTTATGTTGCAGATTTATTTGTTTTCGTTTAAGTACATGTTTTGTTTTGAATGAATTTGAAACTACTTCTTGGGTTGTGGTTGGCGAGAAGCTGAAGAATTTATTTGATTTTGTGTTAGTACAATTCACTCATTCTTTTTGTCAATACAATTTTATTTTTAGATTCTTATACCATGTTAATGTATTGTTTTTTCAACATGGACGTGCACATGAGTTTAGGGCCCTCTTGTCTGAAGTTTTAACAGTGGAGGCAGCAGACAATGAAGCAGAAAATGGAAAAACAATTTTTGATTCATGGTCGACAGCAAAACAGATTCTAAACCAAGTTTGGTACCGTAGACAGCAAAAAAGTTTGGTACCAAACAGGTACCGAACCGGAACCGGTACCCAAAAAACTAGTTCGGTACCCAGTCCCCATGGGACCAGTACCGGTTTGGGAAATCCAAAACCGGTACCAACCAGTTTGGTGCTGGTCCATTGTAGAACCGAACCGAACCGATACCGTGAACACCCCTGCTTGTGAAGTCTGTTTGTTAAAATGATAGAAAAGTTTTCAAGGGATTTGAAATTCATGCACAACATAACATTTTATCATGGTTTTAGAATAAAAGATAAAACCAGTTTTCTCATGCATTGCATATAGCATAAATTTTCTTATTGAGTTAGTCACTCACTCCAACGACCCCCCTCATTCCTAGGTTTAGATTGAAGTAGTCGGTGTCTGTATTTCACGGTGAGAATTTTATCTTTCCTTAGTTTGTATAACTTGTTGTTATTTGGTTTAATTTTCTGTATAGTGGTTCTTTTCTTTATGATTGCACTATTATTTTTATTGTTTCTCTAGTGATTAGCCAGGTCGTGACATCTCGGTACTTGTATAACATAATACATGAATCATCTGATATATAAACTTATTAAATACATGCACCCACGTGTACATGAATTTCTCAAATACATGTGTAACACCCCGTAGCATAAATTATTTTTCTTACCATTTTTTTAAAAAACAATTCATAAAATCATGTCTTTGAAAATCAATCGACAAATAAAGCATGCTTTTGAAAAACAATGCAATGAAAGTCTTAAAAATCTAAACGTAGTGAAAACCCAACATTTAGTAAATATAAATATTTGTAATATAATTCAATTTAATCTCTAAACAATTGAAACATAACTTGTAACAACTTAATAAAATTCACAAAATAATTTTTCTTTTTTCATTCTTCACCCACTGGTCAATTTCGCTCAAACAAGCCGTAACCTCACCATGAAAATTCTTCTTCATCTGCAATCATCATTCATTTTCATCAGTAGGTAACTAAGTAAAATATCGTCACTTATATCACAAAATTCATCTATGAGTCCAATGCTTAGTAAAAAATGCATATATGACATGAATATGAGATGCAGTTTCATAAAAACATATCTTTTTCGTTTTTCAGTCTTTCTTTCTTTTCATCCACTTAATAGTCCAGTTGTTGTGGATAATTCAGTATAGGGAAAAGAGTGGCACCATTAGGTCCACCTCATACGGGACAGTCAACTGGAACTCTACCCATAGCAACTATTTATGTTTATTTAGTCTGTCTTTAGTCGCTTAATCTTTTTTAATGAAAACATTTTTCATGATGCTTAAAACATACATGTGAACTTACATGCAAAACATGAAATAAAATAACAGTTTGCCTTATTTTTACATGCATGAAAAACAACAACACGTCTCCAACAGTTTGCCTTATTTGTATTAACTTACCTTTAGAGAGCTTGAGAGAAATTCCAGACTCTGCGGCTCTTAGTATATGGAAGATTAGGTTTTCATCTTAATTTTCCTTTTTATAAACCAACAACCTTCCTTTTCAGTAGTATGAAAATATAGTCTAAAGATAATTTTAGGATCTGAAGATACATTCGTAGTAAAAAATATATGCAAAAAATCACGTCATAAACTATCCAAAAGAACAATTCAGCGGACGTGTGTGCTACAACCACATATACGTGCATTGTCATTGCAGATATTCATTGCGGATATCGCATTGCTCACATAGTACACCAATCACCATCTGCTACGTTTACATATCCTTTAGTGGACAAAACTCTCTTCGGATTCCACCTCATCTGTGGATGCTAATGCTTCCGCTGCAGATATCCCCTTACATCGTTCATCAATCGCAACCTGCCACATACACATATCTTTCCATGAATAAACATCTTTCTAGATTCCACCTCATCCACAGACCTCAATGCTTACGCTGTGAATATCCCCTTACATCATGTGTCAATCACAACCTACCACATACGCATACCTTTCTGCAGAAAAATCTCTTTCCTCAAATATCCCATCCGCAGACACTATTGTTTCTGCAGCAGATATTCGCAAAAATTTTCTGCGAATATCTCATCCGCGGACACTAACATTTCTGTTGTAGATATCCAATCACTCTACAACACCACTCCTGAGTGGCCACATATCCTTCCTTAACCAAGTATCTGTGGTCACCAACACTCCCGCTGCGGATGCCAATACTTCTACGATGACCAAATCTTCCATGGATACACCTCATTCCACAAACACCTCTTATGTGCAGCCATGTGTCCTTCCAAGTATCCGCATACACCAATGTTTCTGCTGCGGACACCAACACTTCTGCCATAGTCACCAACACTTTATCAGACATGTCACAGACATATTTCCTTTCACGGATACCAATCCTTCTGCGACCAGTTAATCCACAATTTCCACACCCAACTTTCTTTAATTTTGAAACATAAAATAAGATATTTGTTCCATGAATTAAAATATTTCCTTCTGTGGACATTATTATTTCCAATTTCTTTCCTCACCCAACTTCCTAATCCTATAATGTACTTTATAAAATAATTCTCTTATTTTATTAAAGTATAATCCTTCTCTACTCAATCATAATTTCCTATTGTGTTCCCTTGAAATTCTAAAATGTCACGTTTTACATGAAATTGTTCATGGAAATTTTTTGGATGTTACAACATGACTCTCACATACATGAATGATTAATCTTACAATATCTTTTCAAAGATGCATGAACAATCCAAAAGACACAAACCAAAACACATTAACTAAAAGACCCAATTATAGAATTAAGTATATTTTCAACATCTTCCTTTATACTTAATCTTCTCATAACTTCAACCATCAATTTTCTTCTTCTTCATTGATACGTTGGTGGAAATCAACCCTTCCTTGTGCATGTTGATTCTTATTTCATGAGTTTGTAGAAAACTTGGTCGTCAGATCTTTGGATTCCTGAATCTCAGTCCAATCACAAGGACATACCCTCATGATGGTCTTTCAAAAATAGTTATCTCATTACTCCGCATCGATCACCTTTTGTTGATGACAACCTTCTCATGCCCTTTATTTAGAAATTTGGCCTCAGATAACTCTCAACTTTGAAGAACAACATGACCTTCTTTTGGGCATGCGATAATTATCTCTCTGCTTTGGAGAACATAACACCCTTCTTTTGGGCCTTTGATGACTTCAAGCTCTACTATGTCACTCTCTCGTTTGATACGATATGTGATAACAGCTATTTTATTTAATTATGATTTTTTCATAAATAAATTAATTTATTAATTAATTCTTTTATTGGTGGCAATTACCATTTGAAACAAATATAACGTCTCTATATATTCAGATGAAATGTGAGAGTTTTTTTGTTGTTCAAGAATTCAAAGAGAATTCTGGGGGAAAATGGAAAGTTGGGGGATATTTTTTGCTAAAGTAATTGTGTTTTATAGATTTTGACACAAAATTTTGGGTATATGTCATTTCCATCTTTTCACCTTCATTTTAAAGGATTCGCATATGAAAATTTTGGAATTTTATCTCTAAATTAGGAAATTCGTTGGATTAATGTCGTATTGGTGTTGGGAAAGTGTGGATCCACTGAAAATCGGAAAAGATATTGCAATATCTAAATTGATTTCTCTATTTTCTTTCAAGTTTGGGGTTTTGTTTGAAAAGTAGGATTTTTGGTTATTTAAATTTAATTCATGGAAGAGAATGTTAGATTTTTGCATGAATTGTAACATTCCGTAACTTTTTACCCTATAAAAATTTTATTTCCTTTAAAACACTCGTGAGGGAAGACCAGAGTAACAAACAGTAGAAGTCTTAACCATATAAAATATTACAAACCAGTAGTTTAAAAGTCATTTAAACAAACATTGCTAAAACATTAACTTAAAATAGTTTAAGACCAATAAACACTTGAAAGTATTTGGAAACTTTTAAAACAATTAAATTCGCTTATTCCATTTCCATGAGCCATAACCCCTAAGGTCAACATTGCTAACAGCACAAACAACTCAACACAACAACACCCCATCAGCTATGTCCTCAACCAACTCTATCCAATCATTGGCTCTTTACCTACATCACATGACCAACTATGAGCCTAAAGCTCAGTAAGCGGTACAAATATAAAACATGAAACACACCTATAACCTATAAAGTCTGTACGAAGTTTTCTATTTTGCTTATCTTTTACTTATTTGTCTTTTACTGTTATTTATTCTGTTTTTGTGCCAGGCGTAACCAACCGGACCACACAAACAGTTATTTCATTTAATTTTGTTACAGTTCTATTTAGTTCCAGTTACCCATCCAAGTGTTAGAGATGTCAACTTAACAAGGTAGAGTGGTTTATGCACAAGGTGGCCATCCCATGGCACACACCAAGGTGACCGACTCAAGAACCCACATCTATAACCACCTATTTACGTTTATTCATTTTCGAATACTTTAGGATTCCAAGTCTTAACGTTGTTATGCGCATACAATCCTATTTAACGTGTTACTTGATTGTATCCTTAAAACGTAATTCATTCCTAACTAAGGAACTGAACTTAAATCTAATAAACATACAATTCAAACAATCAACAATAAAAGCAAGCATCAAACAAACCCTAATTCCCGTGATGTAGGCCCTTTTGGACAAAACACATGCAGTAACACTTACCTGGAGTCCTTAGCTTTAAGAGTTACTTCTCTTCAATTCCTATTCACAATCACATAGATATTTAGTTATTAATAATAATAATCCAAAACTATCATCTATCATAAAGTTACATGTCCCCAATCTCTACAAGTAATATTATTGCCAACAGAATTCTATAATCCAACTTAATAGCTCTCAATTATTTCCATCATGGTAGTTTTGCTTAACAATAATATCTCAATCCGATAGTTTAAAACTCAATGCTCTGTAGTGGCCAAAATAATCATATAATCCAATAACAGAATATACCTATTATAATTAATGCAACCTAGTTCATAACAATTCCAACAACTATGGTTTCAGCCCAACAACTAATATAACACTTTCATGAATATTTTCTTTTAATTCATTTAGCAACAATTTATTCAGTGGTTAATCAATTTCCAACTTATTAACCAAACATAATATTCCAAGGTAATAATTCATTTTCCACTTTATACCAATTAGAATAATTAACCAACATATATTCATTAGTCTCGGGCAGTAATCACACAAATATTTTTCACTTGATAATAATAATAGAATCAATGAAACCGAGGCAGAAACCAACAGACATAATTCAACTATCAGCAGAGAACAATTGGGAGAAACCAATACTTGAAGCATCTGAAAACCTTAAATCTAAAAGAGAACTCCTTCCTTCTAATTCTTTCCTCCAAAATCACAACACTTCCCCCACGGTTAGAGAATGCTTCTTCTCTCTCACTCAAAACTTCCAGAACCACTCAGCCTCTCACCGCCTAAACAACACAGAATATCCTCACAAACCTTTCTCAAAAATCACAGAACTTCACAGCCACACTCACGGTTTTTTCACAAAATCAGGACCTCACAACACTTGGTTTCCTTTACGGTTTCTTCTCTATCCAAGTCTCATCCCATTCTTCTCTATTTATAGGCTAACATTTGGACTCTTCATCATCCGAGTGAAGATAGAAAGCCAAGGGTTTGGACGTTCCATTGTCCAGACGCATCCAACGTCCAACCTAGAAGCTTCCAAGCGACGACATTTCCATTCCAGAAGACCTTCCAGATTGCCGGCCGATCGATTCCCCTTTGAACGATCAACCGCCAATCCAATCTATCAGCTGCTGTCTTCCAAATTAGCAGTCGATGACGCCGGACAATCGATGCCTTTGGGCGATCGACTGCTAATCATTCAGAAAACTCTCTATTTTTAACACCGGACAATTGATTCATTCAGTGGATGATCAACCGCCATTTTCCCATTTTACAACTTAGTGAATTACAGGTTGATCAGAAATCCTTTGGATGATAAACCTCTACACCAATCAATCATCCGCCACATTATTTCTTGTATATATATCCTTAATAAATCCATTTTTCAAACTATTCAAACCTAAATTTTCAAGTTATCCAAACCTTAATTTATTCCCCCATAATCAAGGTATAATCCATAATTCCTCCTCCACCTTATTCTTTACTAAATTCAATATACTCCAAAATATTATAGATCTTATACTTTCAACCTTATTATATCCAAATACATTTTCTCTTATCAATTTTACTGACTGTCAATCACTAACCTAGTTCATATCATCCTATCTAACTCCAAATATCATCAAACAATTCTCTCATAACCTTGATATTTTCCTGAGAAAATGACAAATCAACCATCATCCTTTACTGTTAGTGACAAACCAACCATCATCCTTTTTTTAACAAACCAAGCATCATTCGGGGTATCATAATTCACTTCTTCCAAATATGTTTCTCTTGACTAATACCTTAATTGTCCATTATAGCTCCTAATATCTCTAGAATTATCACTTAAGTTATATGCTTAGCATAACGAAAATTCGGGATATTACATGAATGGAGTTAGAATATGTTTTGGTTTGAATTGAGATGTTTGAAATTGAATAATTAGGAAAAAGTTTGAAGAATTAGAGAAAAGTCAAAGTTTTTTTGAAGTTCTGGGGGTGGTTTTTAGATGAATAGATGCTCAAAGCGTATGCTCGGGAGACCAGTTGATCAAAAAGTTAAGTTAGGCATCCGAATCATTAGTTCAAACATACGGACATGAAGGACTGGGTGTCTTCATGTCGGTGTGAGAGTTTGAACCAGCAACCATGATAGTTTTTCTAGTGGAACGGCTCTAATAACCAGATAGTTTTTGGGTTGACTAAGATGTGTTTTTGAGCTGATTTTTTATGAGATTGTTATGTAGAATTCCTAAGTTGATTTCTATTCCTGCTATGGGTTTAACAAACCTTTTGAAGGTATTGAAATCCTGTACATGTCGATATGTTTAATTACATGCTAGAGCTTTACTATTTTGGACGTCTCGGGAATTCGACACTTGATCTCGATATTTGTAGTTACTCCATTCAAGATACATATTTATTTTATATCCAGAATTGCATGGTTTTTTAGAAAAATTATTTTGAGACAAGTTCTCATATTACATGACATGTTCTAACATGTTAGCTTTTATCCTATATGTATATTTTCACTTGACATATTTTCATTGAGCATGCAACATTTTACTGATCATTTTAGTTATGTGAACCAAGTTTAATCGACCCATGTGAGGGTACCATTTTGTTATGCATATTTGATCGTGAGAGGTTGTGTTTGTTTGTAAACCTGAATAATGAGACAGTTGTACGTTTTGTGTCCTTGAATGCAAAACCCTAAACCTGATTAGGGTTGTTCGTGACTTTGTGATCACCATGTACCATCGTTATTATTGTATATGTCTATGGCATGGTGTGCCTGAAATCCATGAATAACTTTATTTTCTCTGAGTTTTCATGTTATTCAGCAGTTACCTATTTTATGTATGTATTGCATTATAGTGGAATCCTTTATCTGTGTGTGACTAAATCTAATCAGGGTCATTTGTGACTTTGTGATCACTGAGTATCATCGTTATTATAGTATGTTTATGACATGGTATGCTCAGAGTCCATGAGTGACTCTATTTTCCCTGAGATTTTCATGTTATTCAGTAGTGACCTATTTTATGTATATGCTGCATTATAGTGGAATATTTTATCATTTGCCCTATTGTATGTTTTATACTTAATTTTATAAAATATTTTATATTGACATGCTTACACAATTTTCTTTATTCTAATGTTAAATGTAAAACTTTATTCCTACTGAATTTTGTTGACTAACCCTAAACGACTCTCCCCTTTCAGGTTTTAGTCAAGGAGATCTTTAGCAGTCGACACAGGATCGAGCTAGGTAGTCATATTTATTTTTTTGTTTCTAATTTTCCTTAAGAGTTTATCATTTGTGAGATATGACCCTCCTATTGTATTTTCTTTTAATGGTTTTTATGCTAACTTTTAGTTTGCACAGTTTATGATCGAAGTTATACTGTTTACTACCTAGATGTCACTATTAAACTTGTGGTTTACTCTAATATTTTGGGCTTTGCCTTTTTATCTTCTTTTAAGATTTTTGCTGCTTTATTAATTGTTCTCGTAAAGGGTTGAATGGTTTGATTCACTTTTGGGTCAGACTGTTTCTCATTCCATCATGGACCTACCTTGGGTTGTGACATGATAACTTCTCTATCAAGAAAGTATTCTGCTCAACTAATATT
Organism: Begonia loranthoides; assembly: GCA_022433065.1. NCBI lineage: Eukaryota > Viridiplantae > Streptophyta > Magnoliopsida > Cucurbitales > Begoniaceae > Begonia > Begonia loranthoides. Next base: position 3,439,436 of record CM039475.1, read on the forward strand.
CTCTATTCAATGAAGTAATTTGGCTATAATAATATCTTCACTTCAAATCACAAACTCTGACTCTGATATACCTTGGATTTGAAATATTCTGGCTATTAAGTACTCTGGCTTTGAAATTTCTTAGCTCTGAAATATCCTAAATCTGAATTACCTGGGATCTAATACCAATTTGTTAGAATGAGAAATAGAGATTTTATAGAGAAAAGATAGATGAAGCAGGAGATCACAAAAAACAAAAAATTTAATTAGAAGTGATACCACAAAATTCTTTTCTTTAATTTACTTAGATCTTGCCTTTTAGTATTTTGGTACAAGTTTGTGCAAAACTAACACTACACAAGTGCATATATCGCAAATCAAGTAATAAAGAGTAAATAAATTATCAATTTCACGAGGATAAATTTAGCAAAAATTAATCTATGCATAACAAAGAATTTAAAATAGAAAATAATTTTGAAATAATAAATTAGGTGTTGAGCAATTAAAATAAAACACAAATGAGTGATTGAGAGGTTTTAATGATAAGAAATTTGTTCGGAATTGATTTTCATCTTTATATGAATTTTATTACAAATGTTGTAGTATGTTGTAGCATTTAGTTAAATAACTTAAAATTTTATTTTTATTTCAAAACTTTTTCGAGTTGTTTGATAATTTTCCTAAATAAATTCTTTCAAGCTTATAAAAGACAAATATATCTGAAAATTCAATTTAACATTATTCTAACATATTCAATACAAAATGATATGTAAATACTATCATCACTCAATTTAATATTGGTCTTAAATTCCTAATTACTTGTAATTAAAATATGAATACAAATAATTATTTATGTTCGTCGACACTAAATAAACCTAACATTCAACGCATATTAAATTATTCAACATCAATAGTGCACAAATTTTACCAATGAAATAAATTTATGTAAATTGGTACTTTTTCCTCATAACCAATAGAAAAGTTAGTATATAACTAGAATAAGATTCATCATATAAAGTCTAGAAATGAATATAAAATCAGAACATAAAAATATGTAGAATTTTTTCAGTTATTCTAATGTTGCACGATGTTGCGACAACGACTGTGTCTAGAATAACAGCAGCAACAGACAGAAGCTATGACCGGTGGGTTCTACGATTTCTTCTTGGTTTTTCTCTAATTATTGTCACCAGAAAACTCTCCTTTTTGTGTTGGATCGTCTCCCCTCTTTGAACCTCCAATTCCTTTCTCCTCCTAGGTGTTTATTTCCTCTTTAGGTGTTTTTATTTCCTTTTTAATTTAAGACCTTGCTTTTTTACTTTTTATTCCTTCCCAGGTCAGCTTTACTTCTCACTCCTCCTGCAAGCAATTTACTTTAAATTAACATCATTTCTTTTCAAAATTTCCCACTAGCACAACTCTCCTCATTATCTTCTTCCAAGTTTCTTTTTTCTCTTTAATTTCTAGCGTCTTCTAATTGATCAGCAATTACTTTTACCATAAATTTGTATCAAATATCATTTCATATTAGTTGTATCTTGAAAATTACATAAAATAGATTATTTTACATAAAACATGATTTTTATTAATTACATCACCATTTTCAAACAAAATTCATATAAATTATAGTTGTAAAATAACTTTGTAATACCCCAAATTACAATTATATTAAGCAATGTTAATATTCGAGGATAAATAGAGTTGTAATTGGGGATTTTAATATTTAATTAGTAAAGGGTGGATTATGGTTTAGAAAAATTAGTAAATTAGTGAAGAAAGAGTTAAATTAATGAAGTGGCAGGGGGTGGTCGATCGTCAAGAGATGTTGCGGTCAATCTCCTTTTGCACGAAATATAGGAGAGTGAAAATAGGAAGTAGTGATCGATCAAGTGTTCGATCGCGAAAATAGCAGTGGCATAGAGTCTAGCAAAGTTGGAATCGACAGCAAAAATGGCAATGGCGAGCGATTTTGGTTCTGGTCGATCATGGCCTACGTTGGTGATCGTCCGAGACTCTTGATTTGCAGCTGATCAAGATGAATTTGCGGTTGATCGCCCTTGTAAAGTTGATCGATCGGGTATTCAAACTGACGCTTGAATATTGCAGAATATTGTATTCTGACTGGAAGCAATGGCGGTGGGAGCTCTGAGGTAGCTCATGCAATTGTCCACGCATCCCTTCTCCTCCATTTGGTAGCTGAAGAAGAGAAAAGAACCGTGAGGGAAGCAGGGATTTATCTCTAGTGAAGAGGAGAACAATAGTAAAAGGGGAAGAAGGAAAGTCTCTGGGAAGGAAGGGCCGCGAGAGAAATAGAGAAAAAGAAGAGGTGAGCTTAAGGGAGAAAAGTTGGAGAAAAATATAAGGGTTGATATGAGTTAGTAGGAGAAGAGAAAGAAGTCTAGAGAGAGGGTGCATCTGTGAAAGCAGTGAGTGGAAGAGAAGAGGAATTTGGGGAAGAAAGAACAACTCACTCTTGGGTCTTTAGGTGTTGTGAAGGAGAATCCTAAATGCTGAAACTACCTTGGGAGGTTGTAGCTTTCATCTTCTCCAAGGATCAAGGTAAGAAGTTGCATGTTTTTTCCTCTTTGAGGGCTACATCACAAGAATTAGAGGTTGTCTTTGGTGATGCTTGCATTATTATGGATTTAAGTTTTGAATATATTAACGAGGTCCTGTTAGTGATAAATCGTATTTCTTTGGGGGCTGCTGTTGTGTTTAATAATATGCTATTGTTGGATATGTTAGATTGTTGTTCTGTCAAGTTCTGGAAATAGTAATTGATGAGGTTGTTGTTGAGAACCCAGGTTTCAATTGTTGTTGGTCACTGTGGAGTTAAAGAAAATGCTGAATTACTAGAATGAGTTTCCTGTTGTGTTATGCTTGCTAAATATGATTTGTTCTTTGATGTTGTTTAATAGATATTAGGTTTGATCATGCTTATACTTAGAGATGTATTGCTTTAAGAACTAGTGGTAGATGTTGCACTTAGTAAAGGTTAAGGATTTTATATGATTAAAGAAGTGATGTGTGGATTCATACATGTTCATGCATCGTGATTCCAATAGAAAGTGAAACAGTTTTAATTGCACAAGTTTTATAAAAGAAAGATAAGAATGAAAAGAAATATGTAAGGAAAAGGAAAAGGGTTTGAGTTTGGTTTAAAGTTCACCGCTCACTCCTGAGATGTTAGCTAAAAGGAAACAATATAAGTTCATCATGATGGAATAAGTTCACCATCATGATACAAGTTCACCGTTACGGTATAAGTTTACCAGCTCGGTCCAAGTTCACCAGTATGGTACAAGTTCACCGCTAGGGCTCAAGTTCAACGATACAACATAAATTCACTGTTGTAATGCAAGTTCATTAAAGTTCATCACAGTTTTTAGAAGCAAGTAAAGTTCATCGTGATTGAAGTTCATCACTATTTTTATAAGTAAATGAAAGCTAAGAAAATAAAGGAAAAATGTTTTATAATGCGCATATCATTTTCATTTGGCATTTCACTTCTTTCTGAGCGTTAGACTCATAGTTTAAGTCTTGTGATATAGGTGCGCATGGTATCAAGAATAGGAGCAGCTGATGGAGCATTTATGCGTTGCGGACTTGGTGGCTGGTTAGGCTAGAGTGTTAAAGGAAAATAAGTTGTAAATTGTTTTGTAAAGTATTTAAATTATAAGAGAAAATAATTTTAACTATACATTTCTGTTTTTTCGTTTAGTATAAAAAAAAAAGAATTTTATTTATTGCATTTTTAAAAGGTTTGTTTTATTAAGAACTCTTTCGCTATGTTTTACAAAAGAAAATGTCTTTCAAACTATTCGTTTTAAATTGTACAAAAAACGGGTCATTACAAACTCATTTTTAGAAGTTACTAGTACAGCTTTGGGAGATTTTCCTCCCAACACGAAACAACTTTTCTAAAACAAGACACATAATTTATAAGATTCTTAAGTTTGTGTATAACACAATAGACAAACTTATTAATACATGCACTTATATATAACTCCTCAAATATATGACTCTCACGTACATAAATGATTAATTTTAAGATGTTTTTCAAATATGCATGAACAATCTAAAATACACATTAAGTAAAAGATCCAATTATAGAATTAAGTTTATTTGCAACTGAAACAATTGATCTTCAAGTACCCATTAATCCTAGCCGTCCATGGATCAAGATCCTTAACTGGAATTCTCTCAAACAACTCATTTGCTTCTTTCAAATCTCCTAGTTACGATACGGGAAATTTATAAACCTCAATTTCCCAAGAAAAAGAAAATACTAAAAGACTAAAACTACATCTTTTCATCAATCCTTTATTCATTACGATATAAATAGAAAGAATTGGGTTTTCAGTTTGCGTGTAAATATAATTAAAAACTAAAAACAAATGCTAAAATACCATTTAATCGATACGAATATTATTATAATAACAAATGACACATTAAAAACAGGCAAGTATGAAAATTTAAAGTGTCGGTAATACATTGAGATCTAGTAACAGAACAAAAGAAAGAAAATACTATGACAACTTAAATGATGTGGGCTTGGAAGAAGTTAATACGTTTGAAAATAAGGAAACATGTGTTTCTTTCTCACTATTTTTGCAACTCACACTCAAGCTGCAATTTTTATTTGTTACTCTCTTTAAAAGGCCCTCCTCTTACCACCTCTATGCTGAAGCAATTTCAGAAGAAGGAACCCTATGCAAAAACAAATTTGGAGGTGTGAGTTGTGGACAACAAAAAAAATTCGTTGAACGAGTTGGTTCAAGCAGTTGGAGAAATTTTGAAACTTCGAGAGAGGTAAAGTTGGATTTGCAGTTAAATTCATTGAAGAGTTTTTGGAATTTCGTTTTGTTTTGAGATTGAGATTTCAGTTTGATATTAGAGTTGATTTGGTTGGTTAAATCTGTTGATTTTGGACTTATAATACATCATAATCGTAAACCAATGGCTTATGGATTATTTGGAGTCATTTTGTGCCGAAAATCAAGTAAGTTTAATGTAGTTTTGGTGGCCGACATTGGGGAAGATAGCTTTAGGCTGCGACTTGGCAAAGTTGATGCTGCGACCTTGAGCTCTCTGTTTGGTTCTATTTTTTATGCTAAGCTGTGGCTCAGGAATTTGAGGTCCCGAGTTGGGCTCAACTTTGACCATAGTTTTGTTTATTTAGACCAAGGTTTAGATCTTGTTTTAAGAAAATTGGAATGGCAAAACATTGGTTTTTGCCCAAAATGACACTTTAGGATCACTTTAACGCGTTTTACCACTTGTTTCTTTCGCAAATCTGTTCACATTTGTCCCAGCAATTATCCAAAAGCCCCTTACTTTGATATAGATTGAAGTAGATTGACTTACTATGTACCCAAAATGCCCCTGACCTTCAACCGTTGACTAGATTGAAGCAGTAAGAGCCGTTTGTATCGCTTAATTAGTCACCACTTGATTTTTTCAACTGCGCCTTCTCCAGTCTCCTGTTTTTTCAATCTCTGAAACATTTCGAGTTCAAAGAGTGCAACTTTCATCTCTCCTTAACCCCAAATCATCACTTTTTTTTCTCTCTGCAACTAGTTCAATGAAAACTAGCGTAATCATCTCTAGAATCATAGTATTTAGTAGCCAGTTTTTTTTTAATCTGAACCATTCATTTGCAGTCAGAAAATGAAGTTGCAGACGTAAAAATGGAGTTGCTTTATGATTGATCAAAGTGGAAATTCGAAGAACTCAATCACATGGTAAGTCATAAGGCGTTACACTCGCCACCCTGCATTTCGGCGAAGCAACAGTAAACGTAGAGCGCAATGCTCATCTTCCTCGTTTCGCTCCTGCCCTTTTCGTGACGATAATGATCCCTTCTGCGTTTACTTTCTCTCTCTAAATCTCCATAAATGGCGGCCCCCTCGTCTCATGATCTGTGCAGAGACTGGTAAATCGAGATCGATGTTATCTTCTGAGATTGATTCTGCGAAGCAGAACTACACTACAGCCAGATTGGTTGTGGGCTATGCTCTCTGTTCAAGTTTGCTTTCTATTCTTAACAAATTCGCCATAACCAAATTCAACTATCCTGGGCTTTTAACTGCACTTCATTATTTAACCTCCGCCGGAGCTGTCTGGTTGCTAGGAAAATTAGGGTTTCTACTTCACGATCCTTTCACCTTAGAGACTGCCAAGAAATTCTCACCGGCTGCAATTGTTTTCTACGTCGCAATATTTACGAACACCAATCTCCTTCGTAACGCCAATGTCGACACGTTCATAGTTTTCAGATCTTGCACCCCGCTTTTGGTCGCCATAGCAGACACAATCTTCAGAAAACAGCCATGGCCGTCAAAGTTCACCTTTTTATCACTCTTGATCATCTTGAGCGGTGCAGTTGGCTACGTGGCCTCTGATTCTGCATTTTCTCTGACTGCTTACTCCTGGGCCGGTGCTTACTTGATCACAATCACTACTGAAATGGTTTATATCAAACACATAGTGACGAACATAGGATTAAACCCGTGGGGACTGGTGTTTTATAATAATCTGCTGTCTCTGATGATGGCTCCATTTTTTTGGCTTCTCACCGGCGAATATGCTGATGTTATTAAAGATCTGAGACTCAATCATGGGGATTGGTTTGAATTCGATGCATTCTTTGCTGTCGGTTTGTCGTGCGTGTTTGGTCTGCTCATAAGTTTTTTTGGGTTCTCGGCAAGAAGAGCAATATCGGCGACGGCATTCACAGTGACCGGAGTTGTGAATAAGTTGCTCACGGTTGCTATAAATGTGGCGGTGTGGGATAAGCATGGGAGTTTCTTTGGGTTGGTTTGCCTTCTTTTTACCATTGCAGGGGGCGTTGTTTATCAGCAGTCCGTGAGTGGGGCTAAAAGGGCTCCTTCGACCAGTGAGCTGACGTCCATGGACGTTTCTGAGATTGAGAAGTTAAGTAATGATTTTGATAGTGAGAATCAAAGTGAAGGAGAATTTCTAATGAAATAGATTCCTGACGAGAAGTTTGTCTCTTTTTAACAATGAAAATGGACTCTCTCTCTCTCTCTCTCTCTCCCGCCATCAATGACAAATCGCTATAAACGGAGGGCCAGCCCAAAAATTGGTTTTGACGTCCGATCTAATTCTTATTTTTTTAATAAAATATTATGGAAACTGCAACTTAAGATGTCTAGTCCATGTGGAATCTACTTTTTATTATTTAAGTAATAGATCTAGCTCTCATCTAAGCTTAGATCAAACCAGACTTTGACCTAGTTCTAAAGGGAAGACCAACTCGTACATCGAGATGAAAACTGGACTTAATTCTTATTATTATTATTATTTTTAATAAAATATAATTAGGTCGCAAATCGAGATCTCCAATCTAGCCTATGGCAAAGGCCGTTGGACTACTTATAGGCTGCGCTTGGACCTGATTTCAGTGAATCAGGCTGGACAACCTAGTTCACTATTGAGGCTGACACAAACCCATCCACATACACACGCGCACCCATGCATGCAAACCACACATACACACACTAGCCCGGTCTCCCACAGGATAGGGAATTAAATATTGATTTACTCAAATGAAAATTTGAGCTTTTTGGGGTTGAAATCCATTGTCATAGAGTCTGATGGACCACCTCTTTACACACCCCACATGCAGATCTTGTTTGCTTTCATATTTCTTGTGCTAATAAATATAATATTCTTCCTCGAAACATCCCAAAATTCCATACATTTTATACAACCCTCTCTCTCTCTCTCTCTCTCTCTCTAAACTTGTTCCTTAATATTGGGACGAGAGAGAGAGAGAACCTGTAAATCGAACAGCTAACAAAACCCATCATCTGGGTGCCACAGAATTCACAAACAGGCATTATAATAACCAAGACCCTCATCTTCTTTGGTTGCCATTTGTATGATTTTGGCCAAAGAAAAACTTCACATTCCAACAATATAATATCAGGTCTGGCCCCTCAACCCTTACACTGCAACTTTCTCTGAATGAAGTTTCCTCTTGGATGGACACTCGTCAAATTTTATATTTCTCTGGACATGATAATAATGCATTTATAATTGTTGAAAATGTCACTGTTTTTTACTTCTCCATCTCGAAGACGTCATTTATTTATCTTCAGTTTCGGAGAAGTTGCTTGACAGCTACTTCGAGATCGTTGATTTAACAAATGGAGCAAGGAGATCATCATTGTAGAGAATTGTCTCTTTACTTGTCTCAATTATGGAGATAAATGCATATAATAATCTCAAATGGAGACTTATTTATGCATGATTAAGCTAATCATTCCACGTCATTTTCATCCATGTTTGTGACTTTCGCAGAGAGAGAGAGAGAGTGTGTGTGCGTGTGTTTGGGTGTTGAATATTCTATCATTTAATCGCTGAATTACTAACAATTTTACTATCCTTGAAAGTAAAGTGACGAAATATTTTAACATTAGGTTAATCTACTTTGATATTGGTAATAAATTAAATCAAAATTTGAATCTTCGAAAATTAACAAAATAATCATTGAATTATGAGATCAATAACAAGTTAATTATTAAACAATTTAAATGTTTACTAATAAATAAAAACAGTCATCTATGAAAAATGAATGACGCAAACATCGTTGTTAACATGTTGAAAGAAACATTACCCCGAAGACAATGTCAAAACATTACTTTATGAAATTTTAATTCTACTTTAGTTTTATGTTAAAATTACTATAATTAAAGCAATTTTACCTTGAAGATGATGCGTACTCGTCGTCGAAAATAATTCCCACGTGTTCAATTTTCCAAACATCTTCCTGTTGCTCATCTCTCTTCTCGATTTTACAAATCTAGTTTTCATCACCATCTTCTCTTTCCTCTTTCTGGTCCATCGTCCTTGTCTAGTTCTCATTACCAATGTCTCACTTTTCACAAAAGAAAATAATATTTCCTCTGCAGAAAGTAATCTTTCTGCAAGCGGAATATTATTTTTTTGCTATGACACATTATCTTTTTTCCGTGGAACGTTATGTTTTCATAGCAAAAAGTTGTGTTTCCACTGTAAAAATTAATATTTTAAATATATTTATTATTAAAAAGATAACGTTGAAAAATAATATTTCACAACAAAAAAAATATTTTTTAATAAAAAATAAAATAACACTTCATTTTTTTATAATTAAATATTTTATTTATTAACAACAAATATTTAATGGTCGAAGTTATCATAGTTTTTCTCGTGGTTTTATTAATTTTTTTGGAATCTTTCTCGGTAATGCGGATGTTTTCACTTATTTTGGGGTAAAAGAAGAAATAATGGGTAAATAAGGGTAGAAAAAGAAAATACCAAATAGAAAGGTACCAATTTGAAATTCAATCTTTCATTGGATGGTTACCTTTCGTAGTCATTCAAACACCAATAACTCTTCTGTCTTTCTCTCTCTAAAACCAGTGCTTCTCTCACTTTCACTTATCCCTTGTCACTCTCTCACTCTCTGTCTCGCTCCCAACGAGAGCCAGTCTCTCTTTCTCTCTCTCCCTCGTCGGGGGATGGTCGGCGAAACCCAGGTAATTTTCTTCTTCAATCTTATCGGAGAGTGAAAAAGATTACGTTGCCTAGACTTTTTCTTTCTGCAAAAATGAGTCTTTACGATTTTGCCGCCTCTTCTGGTGGTAGTAGCGGCAGTTTTTCCTCCTCCGTTACTGAGACCCACGAGATCGATTGTCTTCTCGCTGGAGCTGGCTACAAAGTCCGCCGCTCCGACCTACATCATGTGGCTCAGCGCCTCGAGCGCCTTGAAACCGCCATGGTTAACTCTCCAGCCGAGATCTCCCAGCTAGCCTCCGATGCTGTCCACTACAATCCCTCCGATGTTGCTTCTTGGGTGGATTACATTCTCTCCGAGTTGCATCCGACCGTTGAACTTCCTGATTTCTCTGATGTCGTGGCACCTCCACCGCTTGATCAGACGGCGGAGCGTAGTCCTTGTTCGGACATTAGTTACGCTCTGCCCCGCCAGAATATTGCTCAGAATCCTATCGTCGTTAGCGCTATGGAGGAAGATTCCGGCATAAAGCTGGTGCACGCATTGCTAACCTGCGCCGAGTCCGTCCAACGTGGGGACCTGACAATGGCTGGCTCTTTGATCATGGATATGCAGGCTCTTCTGATACGCGTCAACAACGATTGCGGCATCGGTAAGGTCGCCGGCTGCTTCATCGACGCGTTGATTCGCCGGATTGTCACATCTCCCGGCACGGTCTCCGGCGTCACGGCCTATGAAAACGAGGTTCTGTATCATCATTTTTACGAAGCTTGCCCCTACTTAAAATTCGCTCATTTTACAGCAAATCAAGCAATATTGGAAGCCTTTGACGGTCACGATTGCGTCCACGTCATCGACTTCAACTTAATGCACGGCCTACAATGGCCGGCTCTTATACAAGCCTTAGCACTCCGCCCGGGTGGACCTCCTCTCCTCCGTTTAACAGGTATTGGCCCGCCATCGCCTGACGGCCGAGATTCGCTCCGAGAAATTGGTTTACGGCTAGCCGAGCTAGCCCGTTCTGTCAACGTCCGGTTTGCTTTCCGTGGCGTTGCCGCTTCGCGGCTAGACGACGTCATGCCATGGATGCTCCAAGTGAGCTCAAAAGAGGCCGTCGCCGTCAACTCAATCATGCAGCTCCACCGGCTTCTTGGACCCGAACCGACCCAAAATTCTCCAATCCATACGGTTCTTGGGTGGACCCGGAAACTGAACCCTAAAATCATGACCGTCGTCGAGCAAGAATCCGATCACAACCAAACCGGATTCTTGAACCGGTTCACCGAAGCTCTGTACTACTACTCCACCATGTTCGACTCGCTCCAAGCTTGTTCCCTACAGCCGGAGAAGGCCTTAGCCGAGATGTACATACAGAAAGAGATACTGAATGTGGTGTGCTGCGAGGGCTCCGCTCGGGTCGAGAGGCACGAGCCACTTTCTAAGTGGAGGAACCGGCTGGGTCGAACCGGGTTCAAACCTCTCCCTCTTGGCTCCAACGCATTCAAGCAAGCCAGTATGCTATTGAGTCTGTTCTCGGCGGAAGGTTACTGCGTAGAGGAGAAGGACGGGTGTTTGACCCTTGGCTGGCATAGTCGATCTCTCATTTCAGCTTCAGCCTGGCAAGCTGAGCCAGAATCTGACCCCCCTCCACTTGGCATAGTTAATCAAGTATTATATGAATAAATGTTTATTTTTCTGCCTACGTGACAGAGAAATGCACTCTCGAATAATAATAATACATTTATTTGTTTAATATAAAAAAAAAGGAATTAAAATGTACAACTTGTGTGACAAAGACAATAGGTATTGTAGCATGTCCTAAAATGAAGAGTGCGTCATTAATGAACGTTATAGGGTAACATAAACTAACACGCCCATTTCAAAAAGGAGTAAGCTTTGATTGGTCTAAGAATATTAAAACAAAAGAAAAAACAAGGGGAGGAAATGAAATACTAAATATGGAATAAGTTTGAGACATCTCACTTGCACCATAATCCCTTCTATTTGGGCATTGAATGTTACATCTCACCAAACATCAATTATTTCTTCACACTAACCTGAATTTTAGGTTACTTTCCCTTCCCTATCACGCATTTAAGTATCCATAAAGCATGTTACCCAAAAATACATAATTTTAATTTGAACGAGAGCTAAAAAAAACAACTTCGGGTCCATAGGCCCATCATTGTATAACTGGCACCACTGCCCGTATTGTTACATTGTGCCCCTATTTTTTAATGAAATATAATTGGGGTTGTGGTTTGACTAGCTGACGCAACAAGTTGAGATGTTGGAGTTGCAACCTAGACATATTAGGTCATAACGTTTATTTGAGATCGTGACTCTGATATTTTGGCTTGCAATCTTGATCGTGACTTAACAGAAATCTAGGTCAAGACATGTTAAACTAGGTCATCCCTGCTTGATCTACTGTCAAAGTTGAGGTGAGATGTCGTTTCTATTTATAACTAAAACTAAGAATTAAGAAAGAAATGAAAAAGAGAGTTAAAATGTTAATCAACTTTAAAATTAAAAAAAAAAAAAGAGAAAAACGGATTAACAAAAGAAAAGAAGACTCTAATGGCACCCAAAAGCTCATAGCTTTTGACGTGATTAGAAAGTAAGGAAAGACATTAACTCGAAATCAAATAATTAGAGTTGGATTAGCATAATTGATGAAACTAATAATCCACTAATTTGGGGGCGGGGGGGGGGACCGTGCGCAAGGTGCTTGAAAAAAGTCGTGAGTGAGGAGTTTTGACGTACGAGGGCTGCATTGCATGTGAATTTGGGCAGCGCAGGGCAGGGAAAAGGAGAGTCTCATTCAATAAAATTAAATGGGGACCCTCCCCCTCCACCTCCACCTCCAATGAGAAAGCATGGAAGAGGGTAGACTTTGAGAAAAAGGTCGGAATTAGAGAGAGTAGGTGTCAAAGTCAGCCCACCTGTCTTTGATATCCAAGGGGCCTCCTCCACTCTGACTCCCCCTCACCCGTCACACTCTGCACTAAGTTTTGGTCCCCGTCCCCTCCATCCCCTTCGAGCTTCTTCCTTCTTTTTAATTTTCAAATTTATAAGATCCAACCTAAGATCATATAATTTGATAATACATTCATTAATCTACTATGTCTAATATTATTTTTATATATTTAAAAATTATAAAATAAAATGTAATTCGACCCCTGAACTTAAGGATAAGAGATAATAAATATATATTTTAAAAAATAATAATACAATAAATTTACCTGACTAGTTAGCCCCAATCCGTTCAACAGTGTGCAGTTTCTCTCACAAACACACAAAAAGCAGGCTAGGCTCCGAAAACCGTCCTACCGCTCCAACCCGAGTTGGGGGAGAGCTGCTGGGCCCATTTGGAAAATATTTTGGGGGGGACCATTGAACCAGTACGTGTTGGACAACAATATTACTATTCTCTCTCTCTTCACGTTAGGGTCTTTAGTGAGAGAGACCTCTGTCGAAGGGAACAACTAAACCAAACGGCCCTGTGTCTACGGGTCCTACCATATGTAGCCCACGCCTTTCATTTTCTCTACTCTCTTATTCTTAATTATTTTAATCTTAATATTTTTAATACTTCCATGTCACAAAACTAAAATTAGGTTAATTTATTTTTTTGTAAATTAAAATATTTAAAGTATAATTATATTAAATTATAGATATTGTACATATATATTAATAAATGATACCTAAATATTACATTATAATGCAAAATTAAATAATTAGATTATCTTATATAATTTATTAGTTAGTCCAGTTAAATGGAAAAGGTAAATTTTTCAAAACCATGGGGGTAGTTTCGTCATGCTTCTTATTAATATGGAGACTAAAGCTCTTAGTTGTAGTAGTGGTAGGGTGTTTTCGACCGAGGGCCCGAGGAACGTAAACGCTTGATTCCTCGTCCAAACGATTGGTGAGTTTTCAGCCATTTTTTGGTAGATTTTCTCGATAGATATCGTCAACGAGTCTCTATCCTCTCAATCAGAATTTTTGAAAAATAATGACAAAAGACTATGATAGTTTGATATATGTCGGAGGGCTTCCCTACGATGCTACAGAGGAAAGTGTTCGAAGCGTCTTCGATTTATAAGGCGCCGTCGTCGCGGTTAAGGTCATGGAATCAATTGTGTTTCCTGTTGGCAGTTTTTTTGTTAATCGCCAACTCAAATTTTGGTCTTCTTTTTTAGGCAGTTTCCATTGAAGAAACTGTTTATAATATGCTCATATCACTGCTATTAATCTTCTTGATAGAAGATCATTGATAGTGAGTGACTTTTATAGAGAGAGTTTTCAGAAAAAGAAAACACTAAGGAGAGGTTCCCTGGCCTCCGATTTCATTAAGCAAATACACCATCATATTGAGGTCGATTGGTTTGAAAGAAACTCTTCAAAAGAGGAAAAACAATTGTCCCTAATTTCAACGCCAATGATAGAAGGTATTTTGAATTTATTCTACATTGATCTAAATGCTTCAATTTTGATTGGCAAAGCATATTTAGATTGTTCAATTTTGATTTCATTTGGTATCAGAGCTATGTTTTGCCTCTGTTTTGATGTTATGAAAACGTAATTTTCTAGAAACATTTTGATTTTAAAGTTTGCAATTTTGGGATGTTTTGAAACAAATTATTGATACAAATCATTAAAAAAAACGTTTGCGACCAATCTGCATAAAAAATAGTTTAATTTGGTTGCTAGAATATAGAGAAATCATAGGATTTACAGGTGGGTTCGAAGGGTCGAACATGGTCAAGCTGACCCGGTTGGAGGTAGAAGACAACCTGGATGCAGAAACTACATGTCATTTTTGCTATTGGGAATACGCATAAATTCCGAAACTACATGTAATTTCTCTAAAGAAAATTGCGTGTGTTGGCAAGAAGTTTCAAACTCAAGCACTGAAGAAATTTCGTGTGGGTTGCCACTCGGACAATTAACTTTTTTGTTAATTATTTGGATTCATTTATGTAATAAATTTTAGTTGATGAGTATTTATTAAAATTAAAAGAATTTGCATTTCAGGGATTTGAACTTGGACTTCAAGAATTTTTTTAAATGAGTGGGTTGCCACTCCACCAAGTATGCTTCTTGAATAAATTTAAATTTATTAAATACTCATATTCTTATTGTTATTTCAATATAAATTGCATAAATTAAATTAAGTGCAGAATAAAATATATTTTGGTGTTTAATTCATACATCTAAAATATATGTTATGTATGCAAAATAATAATATGTTATTTAATAACATTAAAATTAAGTGAATTTAAATGTCAATTGATTACTATAATTTTACTTGATTAAAGAATAGTCATAACATTTTTAATTAATTAAGATTATATATTAAGTATTAAAAATCATATTATGATATTTATTGTCATTAATTTTATAAATATGGTAAATTTTATCCCACAGAAAATTTTATTGTATTTATTTGATTAATCAGAATGAAATATGAAGTTATTTTTTCTTGATTACCCACGGGAATTAAGAAAAAAGATACAACTTGATAGTTTTATTAATTCGGTGAAAATGAATCTTATTAAATTAGAATTTTATCTTACATACAAGTTTTATGTTTTTAGATTCATTATTATTGCATGATTTACATTAGTAAAACATGACATTCAGTTTTGCCTATTTTTTGAGCATGTTATTTACTTTTTGCAGTTATAAATTCTTTGAGTTTCTCTGATATAAAATGCGATATACCATAGTTAAGAGGTGAAAATTATAAAGTATGGAATGAGAGAGTTCTTCTTCATTTGGGGTGTGTGAACATCGATTATGCTATACGAAAAGACAAATAATTAATTATTCCAACCAGCACTCCAGATGATATTGCTCTTTATGAACGTTGGGAACATTCATATCGCCTTAGTGTGATGATGTTCATAAAGACTAAGATCACTGCTGGTATTTGTGGTTCTGTCGAGCAGTATAATGATGTTGTGCCATTACTGAATGCTATAGAAGAGTAATTTGCAACTTCAAATAAGGCACTTGTCAGTACGCTTATCATCAAATTTTCATCTTTAAGGCTCATTGCAGTTACGAGTGTGTGTAAGCACATGAAGCAGATGAGAGACGTTGCGGCTCAACTTAGGACACTTGAGGTTGATATGTCAGATTCTTTCCTAGTGCACTATATTCTAAAATACTCTTCTACAGCCATACAATCCTTTTAAGATATCTTAGAACACATATAAGGATAAATAGTCAATTAATGAATTAATGACCATGTGTGTTCAAGAGGAATGGAGGCTGGTAATGGAAAGAGGTGATAATACATTCATGATGACCCATGGAAAGAAAAAGGCACAAGCCAAAAAAAAAGATAAAGGGAAAGATAAAATATCAATCTAATCTAGTGAAATCAAAAAGGAAATCAAATGTTATTTCTGTGACAAGAAATAACACATTAAGAAGGTTACACCAAATTTAAGGTATGACTTGAAAGAAAAGGTACACCAATCTCATTTATTTGTTATGAATCTAATATGACTCATATTATTTATAACAATTGGTGGATTGATTCTTGTTCTACAATCCATATTTCGAATACCTTGTAAGGTATGCGAAACCTTCAGAAACCAGTGGGAAGTGAATAGAGCATCTATTCAGGAAGCAAGATGCGTTCACATGTGGAAACTATTGGAACAAGCAATTTAGTTCTCAGCAGTGGTTTTATTTTGAATTTTGAAAAGACTTTGTTTGTTTCTAGTTTTTTCTAAGAACTTAATTTCAGTTTCAAATCTTGTACCTTTGGGTTTTTCCTTTACGTTTTTAGATGTAAACTTCAATTTATTTTACAAATCTGATCTTGTTGGAAATGGTACAATGTGTAATGGTTTTTTCTCTATCTATTTACAAAATGATATCACTCATGATGTTATACATGTTCACACTGGTGTTAAAATATATGTTATAAATGAGGATTCCTCTATGTTGTGGCATCGAAGATTAGGACATATCTTCATACAGAGAATTAAGCGATTGATAGATGATAAAATACTTAGTACTTTAGACTTTACCAAATTTGATACATGTTTGGACTGCATTAAGGGAAAACAAACCAACGTATCTAAGAAAGGTGTTAAGAGGAGTTCAGAGATATTAAAGATCATACATTTAGACATTTGTAGTTTAGTTATGGACTCAAATTGTAATACCCTGACTTTTTATATCATAATTTAATAAGAATAAATTGAAAAGTAATTGGGGGTACTTAGATTAGTCGGATATTTATCGGGCTATTACCAATGATGTAATCGATAGATTATAATTTAAGGGAAATATTTGGATAGTCAATAGGGATTTATTTGATGTAAAATTATTTGGGAACTGAATCAAAGGATTTCAATTAGACGGATAATTATTATCCCAAAATATTTGAAATAAATGAATCGGAATTGAGTTGAGAATAATTTAATTAAATGAAAGATTTAGTTAAATTATTAAAGAGAAATTTAATTGGGTAAAAAGAAGATTTAAATTAAAAGGAAAATTAAATAGAATTAGTGGGAATTAAAATAAAAGAAAATGTAATTAAATGGAGGAGGGATGAACCGGTTCGCTGCTGGCCGGTTCGACCCGATTCAGCTGATTAGATTGGTTGGTTGGGTTTAAAGAAAATCAAAAGGAGGGAAGTGAAATTAGGGTTTTTTTTTTTTTTTTTTTTTCTGGAGGTGGAACTCGAGAGCTGAGAGAGAGGGAGAAAACGAGAGAGACGACGCAAGAAAGGGACTCAGTCGACAGGGGAGAAGCTCTCGCGGGCGTGATTCTTCGCGGCAACGGGATGGGTTCGGCGACGTACGAGCGAGCTGCTGGTCGCGGCTTGAGGAGTGACGGATGCGGTGGTTAGGGCTCGAGACTGGTCTGGCTTGCAAACTCCGGGCGAGCGTGGGTTGTTTATGCTCTATTGATGGTTGGTGCTATGATGGATTTCTATCGGGTGTGGGTTTCAACAGGGAGCAATTTCGTCAGCGACAGAGTTCTCCGCGGGCGAATGGACGAGTATGATGGGTTTCTCCTTTGGGTGTTTTGTGTTTGTGTTGCCGTGAGGAGAGAAAGAAGAGAGAGAGCTCTCTGGAAAGTAACAGACAAGGAGAAGAAGAAGAAAAGGAAAGGATGCCCTCGGGTGATGAAGAAACGGCCGAGTGTGGAGCTGGAGCTCCATGCTTCTCCTCGGTTCCTCTCGGACACTTCAAGTATGGTGAATTCCTCCCTGTTGTTGGATGTTTGTTCTCTGTTAGTGGTAACTATTGTCAAACGCATGTTCTGTTAACTATATGTGTTTATTTCGGTAATGGCCATGAAAAATACAGGGTGTTGTTGGATGTTATTCACTGTTTGCCTCTTGGTTTACATTTGGGAATTTGATGGTTCTAGGTTTTTCTGTTGGGTATTAAGTTAGGGATTGAGTTATGTTAAATTGGATTATGTTATGATAAAAGAAGAAGAAGGAAAATGTTAGGATATATGCTTTATGCTTTGGTCTTCTGGTGATTTTGATGAATTGTTCTAATGCATATGTATCAATGATGGGAATGCTCTGTTGGTATCAGTTTAGTTATGGAATTGGTTTTTGCCAAGAGATATGTATGTGCTATTGTGCTTTGATTAGTAGGAGTTGGTCCCCTTGTTAAATGCGGGTGTTGTTTCTCAGGTTAGTCCTGTTTTGGTATATAGTGAGGAAAGAAGTGTAATACCCTGAATTTTTATATTATAATTTAATAAGGATAAATTAAAAAGTAATTGGAGGTGTTCAGATTATTTATATATTTATCGGGGTATTACCAATGACGTAACCGATAAAATTATTATTTAGAGAATTTATTGGTTGATATTAAGATTTAATTGATGGAATCTAATTAAAGAAATGGAATTGAGAAATTTAAATCGGACTCGTAATAATTGTTAATCGATATCTGGAATAAGTCGGGAGTTGGAATTTGGGTCGACTAATATACGATACGTATATTTGACGCATAAAAAAATACAAACGTAATATTAATTTATTAAAGTGGAGATTAATTAAATTAATGAGGAATAAAAGAAGAAATTAATTAAATAAAAGGGGAATTGAAATAAAAAGGAAAATTGAAATAATGGAGGAAGGAAGGTGTAACACCCCGACTTTTTATTGGAATTTAATAAATATAATTGGAGTATAAATTGAGAATTTTGGATTAAATTAGATAATTATCGGGGTGTTACCAACGACACAATCGTTAAGTTATAATTTAAGAGAATTTATCGGAGAATTAATCGATGGAAATCAATTTAAGAAATGGAAACGAGAAATTTAAATTAGATCTCTAATAATTTTTAAACAATATTTGGAATGAGTCAAAATTTAGAAATTGGGTCAGTTAATATTTGATACGAATATTTAACATTTAAATATATTTTAATATAAATTAATTATGATTAAAAAGAGGGAAATTAAAAGAGAAATTTAAGTGAAGAAAAGAGGGAGAGTTAAACCGGTCCACTGCTGAACCGGTTCATTGTTATGTGATGGTCCGGTTCAAGGATCAGTTAAGTGGAGGAGAGATTTTCGCTGTGGCTTCGACCATTTCGCGATTCCAGTAGCTGAAAAGAAGAAAAAGAAGAAAAAAGAGGGAGAGGGCTGAAGAAACAGAGAGAGAGCCGAGAGAGGGAGAGCGATCAAGGGAGAGGCGATGGCGATGGCGATGGCGATGGCGATGGAGACGGCGAAGAGCTCGATGCCGGCAGCAGCTTCGCGAGGCGAGAACCGTCGCAAGGTGAGCTGGCGGACACCGTCAATCGCTGGCGACGATGGAACCGCGATGGTGGAGCTTCAACCGAGAGCTTCCGAGAGGCAGGGTTGATCTGTGGGTTTTTCCGATTTCGTATAGGGTTTGCGGCGATTCCAGAGCCCTGACTGAATGCCTTTCCGAACTGGAAAACTGCGTTCTTCCACCTCCGACTGAGTGTGTTGCGCTAGGCTTGCTTCGAATTAATTCTACGTTTGGGATTTCGATGGACGACAGTGGCTTCGCGATGGATCAACGACGACAGGGGACGATGGTTGTGGTTGGGCAGCGAGTTCGAGTCGGGTGCCAGCGACCGGATGATTGGACCTGGGTATGTTTGATTCGGTTTGTTAGCTCGGGTTCGCTGTTCTCGGATTCCTCAGTTAACCTAACATTTCTCCATGGATTTAAGGTACTCAATTCTTCCTTGGATATTAAAGATTTTAAGCAGATTTTGTAAAGTATATGATGGAATAATTTAAGTGATCTCTGCCTGGATTCAGAAATTAGGAATTTGTACGAAGTTTGCTGTCTCCATGAGTTGATAATCTGTATATTTTGGGAGTTTGGAAGATGGTTAGGAGACAATTGGCAATGAGGAATTTTGTATTCGAAAATTGAGTTACAGATTGTTTTCTTTTGACTATGTTGAGATATTGAATGATTTAATTTGATGTGAAGAAGCTGCTTCTGGATTTGTTGGCTGTGTTCTTCCGAGGTTTACACATCAATTGTGGGTTGAATTAACCCTCTAAACTGTTGTTGGTTAGTGCATGTGAAAGATATAAAATTTAATTGAGATAATTCTGGTTGGTAGATAAATTTGGTCTCCTGCCTTGATTCGATATTATTATTAGGACATTGAGTTATGAGTCTGTAGTTGATGGATGAAATTACTTTGATAGTTGTCTGGTGTTAAACGTAGTTTTTAGATGCTATCATTCGGGGTTAATTAATTAAGCTGGGTTATATTAATTTTGAAGGTACTAAAAGAAGAGACGGATAACGATTAAGTGCGAATGTGCAAAAAAATTTGAGGTAAGGAATTGGGTGTGTCGTGGCCATGTGGAGGCCCTACACCACAAGTAGAGTGCGTGAGTGGGTCTATTTGTTGCTGATAGTGTAGATATGTTACTATGCTGTAGATTTATTGATGCTCAGTGATATTTTCCTTTTGTTGTCTAGCTCTGTTTTATTATCTGCTGTGCGATACAAATGCCTTGTTTGATGAAGAAATAATGAATGTGAAAAGGGTGATGAATGTTGAAAGTATGAATGACAAATGAATATGTGAAGTCTGGAAATAAGCTAGGAGTTCTATTGAATGCTTACTTGCTGTTTAGTTTTCAACTACAATGCTGTTATTTCCTTGCTATTGTTCTGCCGTCATTTATTCGTTTTAGTTCCCTAATCTAGTATGCTTATCTGTTAACCAATTTAGTTAAATGTTAATCAATAAATGCTAATCCATTGAGTGTGCAAATCACTATAGTTAAATGATAATTAATTGAGCTTATTAACCAATTTAGTTAACTTAAACATGTAAATAATTTGATCAATCTAAGCATATAAATAATTTGATTACTCTAAGCATGTGAACTAATGACTAATTCATTAAATGTCGATAATTAAATTGAATATACTTCTACTTAAAGTAATTTGTAATTATCTCTTAACGCATAGAAACGAACTAGGATCTAGATTTCTATTAGCATGTCTAATTTTACAAGCATGTTTTTGTTAATTGTTGTTTAAAACACGTTTTCGTGTTTAGTTTAGTTTAGTTTAACAAGCATGTTTAGCTGATTGTAATTCGTCGCATGTTACTTTATCATCTTATATTGTTCATTCGTTGCTTTCAATTCGATATCGTAGTTATTCCCTTTTATGCTTTGTTATATGCTTTCAATTCCTGTTATTTAATTTCTTTAATTTACTTTCCTTGTATGTGGAATTTAATTTAATGTATGTTATAAGCATCATGCATCATGCTAGATTGAGAATGTTTGGTCATGCATCATGTAATAGAGACAAGTAGGGAGTGTCATTATGGGGTGGTACTCGCATGCATGAGTGAGGAAAAATGTTAAATGAAATGAACGAATGATGATAATGACGATGGGGGGTTGTTGGGCGGATGGGTAGCCCGGATCTAGCCTATATAAGGTTAGATACCGGTCAACTAGTCCATCTAGTACGTGTTCCTTCAACTTCTAGCTCGATGTATGAGTTATGAATGAACGAATGAATGAACGTAATGCAAGTTTGGTTTGGGGAGGACCTAATCCAAGTAAACTAAAGAGAGACATGTCATATGCATTTTTCCTTTTCTTACCAAGTCTTTTTAGACTTACAGTTACTTGTGGTGTAGGTATACGTGAATGACAAGAAGAACGATGAACAAAACACAAAGCAGTTGATGAAGGATTTGCACGTGAAGGAGCTTGTGATTGGCCAGGCTAAGTGAGTAAGAAATAAAACAGTTTTGTAATTAAATTATATTTAATTTTGTAGCAGTAAAGCAAAACAAAATATTCTCTTTGTAAACGATTTACGCTTCCGCTATGTTTTAACGAAGAAAATGGTTTCTAACTGCTCGGCTTGCACTCTGATTATGAAGAATTTTAATTATCTTACAAAAGTTATAAATTTTGTGTATTTTTTTTAATGTATGAAAAATTTGGGTCGTTACAGAAGGAATAAATCGGAAGGAACTGGTTTGGTCTGGTTTAGGATATTAAGAAAGGGGGAAATTCGGGTTGGCCTTTGGCAATTTGGTGCTGAAGAAAAGAGAAAGAACATAGAGGGAGAGCGAAGGTAAGAGAGAGCGAATGACTCGGGAGAATGACGAAGAGCGAGAGACGAAGCTCGGGCGAGGCTTGGGTTCGCGAAGGAGTTTGACGAACGGAGGACTTTCGTCGGACTGCTGATGTCAACGCTCGGAGCAGCGAACTGTGGGAGCTAGGGCTTGGAGGAACGGGTTCTGCAGGAACGATCGGGCGATGCTCCTGCGAGCTGGGTTTTGCAGCGCTAGACCATGATGAATAGTGATGAGGCTGGGGATTGGATTTCGGATGGCAGGGGTGCTCTTCTCTGGCGCCAGTGTGACGTAGGTTCCCTACACTTTGGTTTATCGGCCTCCAATGCTGAGCACTGTGATGGTTTTTCCCTTCTGTTACTGTCTATGAGTATTACTGTGGTTGGGTTGGACGAAAATTGGCAGAGGCGGCTGATGGGTGAAGGACCAGTTACGGCCGAGTGGGATTGAAGATGGAGTTGGAGCTCCTTACTTCTCCTTGGTTCCTCTCGGATGCTTTAGGTAAGGAGAATTCTCCCATGGGTTTTTTGTGAATTTTAAGGGAATATGCAGTAAGAAATAAAATGCTGATGAATGTTGAATGTCCTGCCTTGTTGAAGTTATGTTTCTGATTAATGATATGGGTGTTCTGTCTCTGTAGATGCTTAATGAGCAATAGGAGGTTGTATGTTTAATGATTAAGTTCATGTGCTGCAAGTGAGTTTTTGTCCTTGTTGTGATTAATGCCAAGAGTGGTGAACATGTTGGTTTATGGTAGAGTTAGGTTGTGTGTGTTATTCTGTAATTTGGACAAGTTATATTATGCTTATGGATTTAATTATGTTAAAAGTGAGGACGAAAGATGAAGAATGTGATTCTCTGTTAAGGCTTGAAATATTCGATTGCAAATATGCTCTGTTGGTTATCGATTTTACCGTTTCAATAAGTATATGTACTGAGAATTGTGGAGAATTGTATATGTCAATTAGGAATGCTCTCTATTGTTATGAATGGTGGACATGAGAGGAAGTATTCTCTGTCTGTTTTGATAAACTGTGTAGCTAATGGGAATGATGAAGAGGTTGATAGTTCTGTTTTAATAATAAGACCTAATGGTATAGATGATGTTAAGGTTAATAATCCATGATTATTGATGGATATTTAATTTGGCTTTTGAAGGTACTGTGAAGAGTAAAGTTAATTGTTGAATTTGCATTGAAGTCTGCCAGATAAGTTGATACTTGCTATGCCTTGGTCTTCAGACCATACATCACAAGAATTAGGACATTGTTTACTGATTGTTACCGCTTTCATAGAATATTTAGGTTGTTTACTACTTTACCATAAATTCAGCATGTTTTGTGTGGTTGCTGACTGTTTATTAGATTCAGGTTCTTTTAATGATATGTTTCATAGACGAGCATGATTAGAGATTATTGGAATAATATGATAAAAGTGTATGCATTCATAAACATCATGCATCATTGTTTTCAAAAGATACGAAAATGGTTTCCATGCATAGTTTTGAAAAGGAAACGAAGAAGAAACGAAACAGTCATAAATTGTAAGGAAATGAAATGAGAAAAAGGAAACGAAAACGAATCCGTAAAATGAAAAGAGAACAAAAACAGAAAACTGAAAGATAAAGGAAAACAGAAACAGAAATCGGAAATGCATATGGTTTTGAAAAGAAAACGAAAAGTGGCAGAATAGATGCTCATACATACTAAGTGAACGGCGTTCTTAAGGGCTGATCACCTGAGCGAACAACCATCACTTAGCTGTAGAAATATTCATTGTGTCACTGAATAAACGTAAATAGGCGTGTGGGGGGTTCGGGAGATTTGGTGACTGTCCATCGGTGGGGACACTATATGATGTATCCCCTCATCGGGGTGACGGTTAACCACGTGGAATCTAATGTTCATCATTTCTCTTGTACGAAAATCCCCAACGTCTTCAACAAAAAGAGAATGGTGACGGTTATGGTAGCAAAGCCATATGATGTATCCCCATGTAGGGGTGACGGCTAGCTACATGACTATATGATGAATCCATTCTCTCGGTATATGGAACGGATAAGTTCCCTTCCAGAAAGTGAAATTAAATAATAACAAGCATAAAATAGAAAGACAAAGTAAAGTTAAGATTAAGAAGACTGACAAAGAAAAGGAAATGAAATGTGAAATGAAAATGAAAAGAAAAGGAAAAGAAACGAAAACGAAAAACGAAAAAGCATTTCAAAGATGCATAACAGGTTTATTTTATTTTATATCACTTACTGAGTATTAGACTCATTAGTTAAGTCTTGTTGATGTAGGCATATGCTTGGAAATAGACGATTAATACAAGGAGCAGTTGATGAGGAATTTGCACGGATGAACTTTGTGGCTGGCTGGGATAAAAAAGTAAATGGAAATAATTTGTAAAGGTTTTGTAAATTAATTAATATTCGTTAATAGCTTGTTTTAAGCTTGCTGCGTTTCATAAAAGAATTTATTGTTTATATTTTCAAACAAAGAATTATTCCACTGCTAAAAATATTTTAAATGATTATTATTGAAAATGATTTTAAGTAATGGATTTAACACTCGGTCTTAAAAGAAATGTTTTACTCTGATTTTACAAAAGAAAAGTTTTAAATTTAATGCATTTTCAAAAGAAATAAAAATCGGGTCGTTACAAGAAGAGCCTGTTGATTTTAATATCGGGCTAATATATTCAGTTGAACATTCTGTTAATGGGAATGGTTATGAGGTTTAATTGAGGAATTGTTAAGTGTCTCTTGGATTGGATTAAGTATTCTATTAAAAAGAAAATAAAAACCATCATGCATATTAGCAAGTGGGAATGTATATTATAAACTTGAGATTCAGATGCAGAATTCAACACGAAAAGTGGATGCACATCCGCTCCATATGAGTACTTTGTATGCTATGCTATGCATTTTCCACCGGAATCCCAGATTTTTTGGAATATTTCGGTCTCCACTCAGTTCTTGCTCTCATGATCTCGGCCTCATTTTCAAGGCGAAGCAAATGCTTGCATTCCACACCGTCAGAATTAACTAAATCGCTGACTCCATTGCCAGACACAGCTGTAAGTGATTGAAGGACACTGTCCATCCCACACTCCCGGCGATACTCCAAAGTCATTGCAGAGAGCACATGAGTTTCCAAGATTGGCTGAGGTACACTCTGCAACAGCCAATATTTTCATCCAGGCAAAGATAATAATATTAATTGATTAAGAGACTTGCATTTGGGTAGAAATGAAGAAACGAAATCTACCTCAAGGATCCAGCCAATGTATTTCACATTGTTGACATGCTGATTGACATCCAAATCGCTCCATCTAGGCTGGAAATGAGGAAATTGTGTGATTGAAAACAACAGAGGAAAAAGAATTTGCGGATGAAATAATGTTATTTGAAATACACAGCCTTTCGTAAATAGGAAGGTACCAACTTACAGTTAGACCTGACCTAAGATAGTCAGCTGTATTGTCATCGAGCTTTGAAAGTTTTCTGCCATCCTCTTCCAGTATAGGAGCAGAATTCTTCAAACAAGGCTCCATTTCCCCTCTCACTTCTTCAGGAATCTTTGAAAACTTTCTTGTCTCTTTGTTCATCATTACCCAAACACTGCATTTTTTTAAACCCAGGAAGAGATTTCATTATATTAGTGATAACCCATCGTTTAGTGATAACCTATCGTTTTAATTATCACAACTTTATGGAGACACTCTTTGATGGAAATAGTCATTTGGTGTTTTGTGTTTTGGGTCCCCAATTCAATCAATGTAATCATTTCAATTTACTAAAAGAACACACCATCATGAAGAGATTGATCAAGGGTTGGATGAGCTTAAATCGTGAAGAACAATAAAAAGCAAATCAGATATATAATTAGAGCATCAATAGTGAGAGGTACGTAAATAATTTTGTAGATAATCTAATTGTTTATAAAGTTTAGAAAACATGTTTCAATCGGGATTAAAGTTTGACAGTAAATATATATGATAAATATACCAATTAAATACTAATACAAGCTCAAAGATGCTCAAATTACAACTGAATTGAAACACTACAATTAACAGCAAAGAAGAAGAAAACAAAAAAGTCTCTATAGGATAATACCTAGTCACTCTTGTCAGTATATCACCAGTTTTACAGTCATGCACAAGCCAATAACGCCGCATGCCATTTTTTCCAGATGTAGAGATCCAAGTGTCTATTTGAACAACATCCTCCCTGAAAGATCACAAATATGGTTAAGAGAAAGATGTTAATTTGAAAAGCCAAATACATAACATAAATAACAAGCATTTAGTTAGAAATCGACATAACTGGAAAAAGAAAATACGATCTAAGATACCAAATTTACGTGAAAAAACTCTTTCGAAAAAAAAAACCATGGCCAGAGGAATCAATCTATTATGAAAATCAAAATATAACTGTGAGTTTTGCAACTGTACCTTACATGAATTTATAGAAAAAACAAAACTCTAAATGAGATCATCAATGCAGGTGCGCCAGCTTGACTCAATAGAATTCGGGTCACATAAAAAACTAACGCTTTTCAATTAATAAATGTAGAAGAAATGCCACGACTTTAAGATATTACAAAGGTAAAATAATGAGGGAACCGTGATTTTTACCAAGTAGGATATCGATCTACTACCACTTGCATCTTAGTAACCACCCATATCAAGTTCCTTTTACACATTTCTGGCGTCGACCCAAAGCCATCACCAAAAATCCCAGCAGTTTTAACATGATTAAGGGCAGTTTCCTGTAACAAAAACCAAATAATTAACAAAAAATGAGACTTTTCTGCTAATCAAGGGAAGACATGATTGAATCTAAGACACACACACCCGACCATCTTCTGATCAACTTATTTGATGATGTCTAAACAATAAATCCATCTTTGCGTGAAATATGAGATGACTACTTAATTATACGTCAGCCATCTTCCCTATCAATTTATTTGAGAATGTCGCAACAGATAAATCCATTTTAACAAGAAATATTAGATGACTACTTAATTATACCTGTAAATGATTCATTAACGTTTCTATAGACGTTGTACGATCAGCTCCAATTTCATATGACCTGATACAAAAATTTTGTCTGAAGACAAGACCATCGTGCAATATTCTACCCAAACCAAAAATGTTGATGAGAGCATCAGCTCTCC
Organism: Begonia loranthoides; assembly: GCA_022433065.1. Lineage (NCBI taxonomy): Eukaryota > Viridiplantae > Streptophyta > Magnoliopsida > Cucurbitales > Begoniaceae > Begonia > Begonia loranthoides. The sequence goes on from CM039475.1 coordinate 3,466,739, forward strand.
TAGGCTTCCAATCAAGCATCATCCACTGCTTCTCAGCAGCCAAAAAGATAGTCCTGATAGCAGCAAGAAGCATGCTCCAACCAGGTAGCTCGTGAAAGAAAGTTCTCGGTGGAGGAGATGGTAGGTCATGCTCCAGTTGGATACATTCCAAGGATGTAGTATAACCAACAGAAGCACCATTATTCTTGGGAGGATCATGGGCGTTTACCCTCACATGCAAATCCCCAGAAGCAGCAGATTTTGACTTAATCCTCCCAAAACTTGCAGACCCATTTCCACGCTTGTTGGTCTTTGCGCCAGAATTAGAGGAAGGAGAGGTAACTGGAAAAAAAGAGGAAGGAGCAGCAGTAGCAACCATTATGAAGTCAATCAAAAGAGTCTATAAAAGTTGTTCACAAGACCGAGAGCATCTCTTCATTATTTATTATCGGGAAATTAGCAAAATAAAAACTAAATTATGAGTTCACAAGTGAACTAATAAATAATTTTTTTGCTAACAAATAATACATTCAACTATAGAACATGAACACCACAAACATTGCCATGAACTTGAGTGAAATGACTTGCCATATCGTTTTACAGAATTTGCAGTGGAAAAAAGTTAATACTTATAGAAAAAACTACAAGAACTCGTGATTTCATAGACTTTCAGTGGAAAAAAGCTAACACCCATGGATAATGGATTCGAGAAAATACTGTATAAGTTTATTTTAATTTTTGGAAAATTAACAAAACAACCATTGAATTATGAGATTAATGACAAGTCAATCATAGAACTACGCTTCAATTATTGCAATTTTAGCATAAAACTCAAGTAGAATTAGAATTGCAGAGAGTATGTTTCTGCTTCATCTTCACGTACTTGTTTCTTTCAACAAGTAAACATGATGTTTACGTTGTTCATTTCACATAGTTCAATGTTAAAATTGTTAGTCAAAATTGAAAAGTGGTTGACTTATCATTGAGCCCATAATACAGTGGTTGTTTTGTTAATTTTCTTTAATTTTTTTAGTTTTATAATTTAGAAGATTTTGTAAAAGAATATATAATGTTTTAGATCTCAGATGATTTAGCATTGTTTTATTGTCAATGAGAGAATCGTAATTTTTAAGTGTTTTTCCACAAAAAAGACAATGAATTTGTTTCTTATTTACTGAGGCAAGTAATCTTTCCTCAAGTCTAATTTCAAGGACTCACTTTTCGTAGCGGAAAAACAACGTTCCACTGCAAAAAAGATAACATTTTTTTTAGTAAAACCAGCAGCAAAAGCAGATATCTAGTCTCTAACTAGAAACGCAAATGAAAACTCAGGACAAAAACTACACACTAGCATCCAACTAACCTCAATGGCAGTAATACAAGCCCAGAAACAACCAACAAAGCCAATTAGAACTTCTGCGTTTTTATTTATCAATGAAAATTGTATAGTAGTTGACTTGTCATTAGCTTCATATTTTAGTGGTTATTTTGTATATTTCCTAAAAAACACATGGAGGAAATAAAGTAGTTTGAGATGTCTCACTTGCATCATAATCCCTTCTGTTTGGCATTGAATGTTACATCTCACAGAACATCAATTATTTCATCACTCTCTCTCATGTCTGTGTGGGTTAGGGAGATCTCAAAAGTAGTTGTAACCTGAATTTTAGGTTACTTTCACTTCTCTATCACACGTTTAAGGATTCATAAACATGTTACACTCAAAACATAATTTAAATTTTAACGAGAGCAAAAAAACACAACTTTCGGTCTGTAGGCCGGCCTTTGCATAACTAGCACCACAACCCATATAGTTACATTGTAGAGCTATTTTTTAATAAAATATAATTGGAGTTGTAGTTCGATTAGTTGTCACAACCACTTGATATGTTGGAGTCGCAACGTAGACATATTAGGTCCTAATGCTAGATCTTTTATTTGGCAAAATGTTTGTTTGAGATTGTGACTCTCATATTTCAGCTTGCAATCTCGATTTGGAAAATTTAAAAAATAATATTATAAGTAAACCAATCTAACAATTTAAGGTAGAAATAGACTTTAAATCATCATTTTTTGTCTAAAGCAACAAAGACCTTGACAAAAGTCCAGTTCAAGACCTGTTAAACTAGGTCCACTCTGCCTAATTCACTGTCAAGGTTAACATGAGATGTCGTTTCTCTTCGTAAGTAAAACTAAGAATTAAGAAAAAAATAAAAATATAATTCGTTTAGAATGATTAGAATTAGTAAATTAATGAAACTAGAAACGAGGGTTAAATTCTTAATCAATTTTAAAATTAAAAAATAAAAATAGATTAACAAAAGGAAAAAAAAAAGGACTCCAATGGCACCCAAAAGCCTATAACTTTTTTACCTTACGCTAATAAGATGTGATTAGAAAGTAAAGAAAGGAAAGACATTAACTCCAAATCAAATAAATAGAGTTGGATTAGCATAATTGATGAAACTAATAATAAATTAATTTAGAGGGGGGGATCGATCGCAAGGCGTTTGAAAAAAGTTTTGAGTGAAGAGTTTTGATGTACGAGGGCTGCATTGCAAGTGAATTTGGGCAGGGCAGAGAAAAGTAGAGGCTCAGTCAATAAATTAAATGGGACCCTCCACCTCCTCCAATGAAAAAGCATGAATGAGGGTAGACTTTGAAAAAAGAGTAGGAGTTAGTGAGTTATTTAACGGGTGGGGTGGGCTGGCCTAAGCACGCTAAGTGGCCCAGTCCCAAGGGGCAAGTCGAGCAGAGCTCAAAATTTGAGCTCATGAGACCGCTTCAGACCGAGCCAAGCAAGTGGGCTTGCCCGACTTGCTCAATGGTTCTGTTGGGTCAGGCTCGCCTACCCCGCCATAGAAAGAAATATAAAACTAATGGTCATTAGATGAGAGAGCAGACAAATTCATTATCAATTGATGGTCGTTGGATGATGGGGTCAGACGTCCTTTATCACTGAAGAACGTCCCACGCAACAATCATCCTTTCATGTCCACCATTGTCCTTTGGATTCTCTCTCCTCTCATCATATCCGTCTACGGTCATTCACCCAGCTTCGAACATCCTTAAGTGATAAAGGATGTCTGCTCTCATTATCTAACGACCATCAATTCGTCAGCTTCGCGCTCTCTCAACCAATGACCATCCTTTCATCTGCCAACGTCCTTTGGATTCCCTATCCCCTTATAACATCCATCCATCACCCAGCGACTAGCATAGGACGTCCTTTAGTGATGAAGGATGTCCGATCCCGTCATCCAACGACCTTACAACCATCAATTCGTCAGCCTTTTCATCCAATGATCATCCCTCCCTCTATCTCCCAGTCTCACTCCCATCGTCTTTTGGTCTTGGATCTCAGATCTCCCCTTCTGGCCAAACCTCCTCTCATCCTATCAGTTCATTTTTTTAATATAAATAAGCAACAGTCACATGACTGTTGCCCAACCGATCATGTGACCGTTATTCAGTTTTTCCCCCTCCTGCCATCCCAAGTCTCAACAGCCAACGCAACGACCAACTTTTCTTCTGTTCTTCTCTTCTTCCCAGTTCCCCTCTCTGACTCTATAAATACCATTACTTCTTCCTAATCATTTCACTCAAAATTCTTTCAATTTCTTAATCTCTTACTTATCAATTTATAGTGTTGCATCATTCTTTCAATCTTTCTCCTTTTTACAAATTTTTATATTTTTTCCTTTCATTCAACAAGATATATTTTTAATTAATTTGTATATTTTTACATTTTTATTAATTTTATTTATAAGAGTTAATATTTTTTGTATTAATTTTTGTAGGTTTCATATACGTGAAGGTGATCAAATTCACACTACCTACAAGTTATTGTTGATTTTTGTGCTATCAATTTACTATTTAAAATTTATTTTAAATATTTAATTTTAATTATTATGAATTCCAATAATTATAATGTTAAGAATATTGATTATAATGAAATTGAAGAAATTAGAAAGTTATATCTTACTCCTATACTTTCAGTTGGATAATCATCTACACAAACATCGACATTCAGATCTTCACCTAGAAAAAAAAAGAAATAAACCTTCTGATGTATGAAATCATTTTAAGTTAAGAGAAATTAACATTGGTAGAAAAATAGAAACAAGAGTTCAATGTAAATACTGTATTAAAAATTATGCATATATTTTTGGTAGTTCAACTAGCACACTTGCAAGACATTTTCAAAAATGTCACTGCAATGAGCAAGTAATAAATCCTAAACAAAAACAATTGACTACTAGTGGTAATGTCATTTTTATGTATTCACAAAATAGAATGATAGAAGGTATGACACAATTCGAGTTGTCTTTATCATTAATCGATAGTGAAGTGTTTGAAAAATTTATAAAATAATATGCTACTCCTAGTTTTAAACGCGTACTTAAAAGTACATTACGTCTGATTTATGGAGTGCATGTAATGTTATAGTTTATATAGTAGTAATTTTTCATTTTATTGATGAATCTTGACAATTAAATAAATAAATTTTAGAATTTCATAATTGTGAATATCCTCACATTGGCATCTCTATTTATAGATATATTGTGATAATATTTGCAAGAATATTGTATTAGAAATAGAATTTTTAGTATAACTCTTGATAATGCTAGTGCTAATGATGTTTTTTCCCATTTTAAAAATTATTTTCAATTAGATGTTAGTCATGATTCTTTTTTCATATGAGATGTGTGTGTCATATTTTGAATTTGGTTGCTAAAGATAGTATGATATATATTTCGTCCCTTATTAAATTAATTAGATATGTAATTTCTTACATTATCAAGTCTAATTTGAGACAATAAGAATATAAAATTTTTTGTAAAACTGCCCAATTTAGACCAAAAAAATTAAAAACCAACGTAGATAATAGGTGGAATTTAACTTATTGGATGTTGCAAATTGTTAGGCCATATTGCCAAGTTGTTTGTGTTTTTATTAATGAAAATACACAAAGTATTAAATTTGATAAATCTACTAATAATATTGCTAATATATTTCTTGATTTTCTAAAACAATTTTATGATTCTACAAATGAATGTTCTGGAATTTATTATCTCACTTCTCATTTTGTTCCAATTTTTGAACATTTAACATATAATTTCGCACAATATCGACAAATGGATGAATTTAGTAATATTCTTAATAAAATGGAAACAAAATTTAAAAAATATTGACATGACATTCATTTTATTTTTTGTTATGCATGCATCATAGATCCTAGATATAAATTAAAAAGAGTGTGACTTTTGCTTAATAGGATATCTAATAATTTATGTACTACTCCTTTAATTACTAGTGATTAAATAATAAATGGAATTGCTAGTTTATATTCTTTTTATGAAATAAAATATTCTAATGTTAGTTGTTCAACTTCACGTCCTCCTCCACATACAGAGAATTATCCTAGTAGCAATAGAGTGGTAATGTAGCTCTACAATTTAACATTTATGATACATTGAGTGAATTAGATAGTGAAAATTATTCTACTACTTTGCGTAATGAATTTGATATTTATTTTGAAATTCTTTATCTATTTTCTTGAGAAGAGAATTTTGATGTGTTAAATTGGTGGAAAAAATATTCTACTATATATCTTATTCTTTCTATAATGACACATGATCTACTAACACTTCTTGTATTTACTGTAGCATCAGAGTCTACTTTTAGTGCATGTGGACATGTGTATGATGAATGAATAGGACGACTTGCACCTGATCTCGTGGAAGCACTCATTTCCATCAAAGATTGGAATAATGTCAAGATGAGAGATCAACAACAAGAGGATGAGATACTTGAAGACTTCAAAAATTTATATATTGAAGACTAGATCTTGCTTTTTTTTTTTTGTTTTTACTTTCTATTGTAATTTGAAGTAATTTTTTTTGAACTTGTACTTTTTTTAACATGTCGCACATGATTGGGTGCCAACGTAGTTGGGATGTATCTAATTTGTATTGATACAACAGTCAATATTGTAATGATGTTTGTGTGATATACTTTTTTATTGGATCGTCTCAATTATTTTTTTGTTAAATACATTGTTGGCTTAGGAAACTAAATATGTAAGTTTTGATGATGAATGTACTTATTTAATTATAATATTCTAAGTTATTATATTTAAAATACCATTGAAAATGGCCTATGAATTACTTGCAAAGATGGTTATTATTGATGAGAGGGTTTTAGAGCATATTCTCAATGAGAAACATCCCTCAACTTAAAATGGACGTCCCCATCATAAAACGGACATCCCTCAACTTAAAATAGACATATCTTAGATTAAAACAAATGTTCTTCATTGTAATACGGACGTCCTTCATCTTAAAATGAACGTCCCCATTGTAAAATAGACATCCCTCAGCTTACAACAGAGAGGAAGCAAGAAGTCCATTAGCTTATAACGAACGTCCCTCAGCTTTTAACGAACGTCTCATATTAAAATAGACATCTCTCAACCCACAATAGATGTCCCTTAACTCCATCTATATAAACTGAAGGTCATTTGTTGCTAGGGGAAGCAATTTTGAATTCCCTCTATTCAATTTCTGAACAAACTTTCAATTTCCTAAGAACTTTCAACTTCTCTCTTTAAATTTCTTGAACAAGAAAATGACATCGAAGGCTCGAAAACTCACCATGAAGAGTAAAGCATCTCCCTTCGATGCTCAAGCTAGTTCACATTCACAAGGTGTAATGACCTGTGTTTTGAAAACCTTTTATTTCTTTGTAATTTCAGTCATAAAAATTTTTCTTTTTAAAACATGTTCAATAAATATATACCAGAGTAATTCAGCGGAGTATTTTGAAAACATTATTCAACGTATATGAAGAAAACTGGCTTGAAAAGATATCATAGTATTTATAAGTAGAAACAATTTGATTAAAGTTTTGATGCTTAACACACAACAGTCCAGTTCGCAAATCATTTATTAAATTTAAAGGCATAATTAATTATAAAAACAACCAACATTTTGCTCGAGCCATAACCCGTAAAGTCGAGCCCGGTTGGTAACCCAAGAGCTCCGCAGGCAATGCCTCCTCCTCTACATCGACATCATCAACCTTATTACAATCACTTGCACCGTGGGTAAGAAAATGAGCCTAACGCTCAGCAAGAAATAGAATATATGTAATGCTTATGCTTATGTTTATACAGTCGTTCTCCGGAAAAGAACTTATCTTTTCTGTCTTTCCATTTTGTTATTCCTTATATTTCATTACCAGAGAATGGGCACATCTGCTGGTCGGTGTGGACTAACTGACTCCAACCTCTACATGAGTGAAGTTTTCTATTTGGGGTGTTTCTACCTACGACCCCAAATGGAAATGAAGAAACGAAATCTACCTCAAGGATCCAGCCAATGTATTTCACATTGTTGACATGCTGATTGACATCCAAATCGCTCCATCTAGGTTGGAAATGAGGA
>CM039475.1:3474608-3491687 GCA_022433065.1 Begonia loranthoides
GTACGATCAGCTCCAATTTCATATGACCTGATACAAAAATTTTGTCTAAAGACAAGACCATCGTGCAATATTCTACCCAAACCAAAAGGGTTCATGAGAACATCAGCTCTCCTACGTTTCCAATCAAGCATCATCCACTGCTTCTCAGCAGCCAAAAAGATAGTGGTGATAGCAGCAAGAAGCACGCTCCAATCAGGTAACACGTTAATGAAAGTTCTCAATGGACAAGTGGTCATTAGCAAACCGCTTGTATCTCAAGAAAAAATTGTACACTTTGACAATGGATGAATCAAAGGACATCAGGAAACATCTAGATGACTTTCAACAAAATCTTGCTAGATCTGTCCAGCATCGGAGTCAAGATTGACGAGGAAGATCAATCAATCATCTTACTTAGTTCCCTGCCCAAGGTGTATGAACATTTCGTGGACACAATGCTTTACGGCAAACAAACTCTAACAATGTCCGAAGTGAAATCTGCTCTCAACTCAAAGGAATTACAGAAAAGAGCTGATACTCGTGATTCATCTGAGGGAGAGGGACTTTCAGTTCGTGGAAGATCTCATAAAAGAGACTATAAAGGCCCTAAAGGAAGGTCACGATCAACGTCCAAAAGTGGGAGAAGATGTTTCTTCTGCCACAAAGAGGGCCACTACAAAAAGGATTGTTATGAAAGAAAACAGAAGATGAATGAAAAGAAACCGGTGCAAGGAGATGCTGATATTGCCTCTGATGGCTACGAATCCTCTGATGTCCTGGTAGCATCAGTTAACAATTCGAGTGAATGCTGGGTACTAGATTCGGGGTGTTCATTTCACATGACACCAAATAGACATTGGCTGCAAAACTTTTGTCCAACCAATGGAGGTAAAGTTCTACTTGGCAATGATCAGTCTTGCCAAATAGAAGGTGAGGGCCATCTTCAGATTATGATGCATGACGGATGTGTGAGGACAGTCAACAACGTCAGGTATGTCCCTTCTTTAAAAAGGAATCTATTATCCATTGGTATGTTAGACAAATCAGGTTGCAGCGTTCGAATTGATGGTGGCACAATGAAAGTAATGAAAGGTATACTTACTGTCATAAGAGGGCATCTGCAGAACGGGTTGTATATTCTCCAAGGGAAAACTATAACTGGAGAAGCTTCAAATGTTACGCAGCATCTAATAAGTGACACTGAATTGTGGCACCACAATTAGGCCATGTAAGTGACAAAGGATTATATGAGTTACACAGACAGAATGCATTGCCTGGATATAAACATGCTGATTTGCAATTCTGTGAAACTTGCACTTTGGCCAAAAGCACTCGGGTGAGATTTACAAAAGCAGTACACAAATCTGAGAACATACTGGAGTATGTTCATTCTGATTTGTGGGAGCCCGAAAAAGTTGCTTCGAAAGGTGGAGCAAGATACTTTATGACCATAATTGACGATTACAGCAGGAGATTGTGGGTTTACTGCTTGAAATCAAAGGATCAAGCGTTTGATACCTTCAGACAATGGAAGCTACTGATAGAAAATCAGACAGGGAAGAGAGTTAAGAAACTCAGAACCGACAATGGCATGGAATATTGCTCTAACACTTTTAATCAATTCTGTAAGGATGAAGGCATAGCAAGGCATCATACTGTAAGCTATACCCCACAACAGAATGGGCTAGCAGAAAGGATGAATCGAACCATCCTTGATAGAGTCCGTGGAATGTTATTAACTGCAGGACTCCCCAATTCCTTTTGGGCAGAGGCAGTCAAGACTGCCAGTTACCTCATCAATCTATGCCCTTCATCTGCCTTAGATTTTAAAACACCATTTCAAGTATGGTATAATCATCCTGTTGGCTATAGTCACTTGAGAACATTTGGGTGTGCTGCTTATGCACACTGCAGGCAAGGGAAACTTCAGCCACCGTCCTTAAGATGTATCTTTCTTGGCTATCCTGAAGGGGTGAAAGGTTACCGTCTCTGGTGCATTGAGACAGGACAACATAAGGTAATTATCAGTAGAGATGTTACCTTTAATGAACAACATTTCCCATTTCGGTCTGCTACAACCCAACCAGAAGCAAAAACAGATGTTACACCTATTAACATTGAGGTGGAGCTTGATGAACAGAATATTGATTCCTCTATTCCTGAGGCTGAAACAAGTGGTGAACATTCACCAACATACGATTCTGTTCAGCAGGAGGATGAGCAACACATAGACTATCAGCTAACCAGAGACAGGTCTAGAAGAGTAATAAGACCTGTTCAACGGTTAGGCTACGCTGATATCATTGCATACGCACTAATGGCCTCTTCAGATTTAGAACAAAATGAACTAATGTCATATGAAGAAGCTATGAATCGGTCAAATGCAGATATGTGGAAAGCAGCCATGCAGGAGGAAATAAACTCATTAAGCAGGAACAAAACTTGGACACTTGTTGATAAACCACCTCACCAGAAGATCATTGGATGTAAATGGGTTTACAAGTTGAAAGATGGGGTTAATTCATTAGATAAGTTGAAATACAAGGCGAGACTTGTAGCAAAAGGATTCTTGCAAAAGGAGGGAATTGATTATAATGAAATTTTCTCACCCGTTGTAAAACAAACTTCAATACGGGTGTTTCTCTCCTTGGTTGCTGTCCAGGATTTGGAATTAGAGCAAATGGACGTCAAAACAGCCTTCTTGCATGGAAATTTAGAAGAAACAATTTATCTAGCTCAACCTCAAGGTTTTATGAACACTGATACTTCTAAGGTATGTCTCCTGCATAAATCACTATATGGACTAAAACAGTCCCCAAGGCAGTGGAATAAAAAGATTTGATTCTTTTGTTACAAAAATTGGTTTTGTTAAAAGCCAACACGATCACTGTGTTTACAAAAGGGGAACAGAGCCATCAGAACTACTATATATTTTGTTGTATGTAGACGACATGCTTATTGCAGGGAGAAATCAGGATGTAATCTCAAGATTAAAGTCAGAGTTGGGAAGAGAGTTTGATATGAAGGATATGGGAAAGGCTAGTCGGATTCTTGGCATAGACATAAGTCATGACAGACAACAGAAATGTATTGGATTATCACAAAAACATTACCTTCAGAAAATTTTGATAAGATTTGGTCTCACTCAACTCAAACCAGTTTCTACCCCTCTTGGAGCTCATTTTAAACTGAGCCATAGTCAGGCTCCTAAGAATGACAATGAAAGACAATTGATGGATAGGACACCTTATTCAAATCTGTTAGGCAGTATCATGTATGCCATGATCTGCACAAGACCAGACTTGGCATATGCAGTAAGCGTGACGAGTAGATTTATGTCTAATCCAGGACCAACACATTGGCAGGCTCTGAAGTGGATTCTGAGATATATATCAGGGTCACTTGGTGTTGTTTTATGTCTAGGAAAACAATACCAGTGCAAGAGTGTCTTAGCCGGATATGTGGATGCTGATTTCGCAGGTTGTACTGATTCTAAGAAGTCTATATCAGGATATGTGTTTACCATGTATGGTGGAGCCATTTGCTGGAAAGCATGTTTACAGAAGGTTGTTGCACTATCCACTACTGAATCTGAATATTTGTCAGCGTGTGAGGGTGTAAAGGAGGCTTTGTGGTTGAAAGGATTAGTTGGAGATTTAGGTATTGATATTTCAGATCTGGTTATTCATTGTGATAACCAAAGTGCAATACATCTTGTAAAGAATCCGAGATTCCATGACAGGACCAAACATATAGACGTTAAATACCATTTTATAAGAGAAGTTATATCTTCTGGACAAGTGAAAATACAGAAGATTGATACGGAAGAAAATCCTGCAGACATCTTTACGAAGGTATTGCCAATAGCTAAATTTAAGCACTGCTTAGATTTAGTGAATGTTCATCATAGTTAGTTAACTGATGGTGGTGATAAAGTTGCTGAGCAATTTTTAGGTAAAAACAGTGTCAAGGTGGAGAATTGATATAGTGACTCAGTTTTTACGGTGTTTAACACTCGGTTAATGCTGTTAGTCATTGGTTTTATCCTGGTTAGGTAATATATCAGGTTATATATAATGGCGGTAACCTGCATTGTGAGTGTGGTTCATTAGATCATAAACAAAAGGAGTTCTCTTATTTGCTCTGTTCTGGTATACAAGGAGCAGAGGTAAACAGAGCTTCACTATTCACGTGAAGGAGAGAAGTTGAGTTAAAGAAAGTTCTTTTGCATGTTATGTTGTCTGTATGTTTTTTTCCTTTTGAATGATCGGTGTAACGTTGTTGTATTCAATTCTTATAAACTGTTGATACTGAATAAAAGATCGCTTAGCTGCTTCACCCGTGGACGTAGACACAATTGTCCGAACCACGTAACTCGCTGTGTCTCTCTTCTTTCTTCTCGTTTTATTTGTTTTCGTATATTGCTTCCGCAACAATTTCAATTTTCACGAGAGCAAAAAAACAACTTTCAGTTCGTAGGCCGACCATTGTATAACTGGCACCCAAAAGCCTATAACTTTTTTTCTTTATGCTACTAAAATGTGATTAGAAATTAAAGCATGGAAAGACATTAACTCGAAATCATAATTGATGAAACTAATAATAAACTAATGTAGAGGGGGGACCGTCCGCAAGGCATTTGAAAAATGTTTTGAGTGAAGAGTTTTGACGTACGAGGGCTGCATTGGATGTGAAATTGGGCAGGGCAGAGGATAGGAGAGGCACATTCAATAAATTAAATGGACCCTCCACGGCTCCACCTCCACCTCCTCCTCCAATGAGAAAGCGTGAAAGAGGGTCAACTTTGAGAAAATGGTAGGAGTTAATAGAAATATTTAACACGTGGGCTGGCGTTGTGAGCCAAGTTTAGCCCGACTCCAAGGGACGGGACGAGTTGAGGCCGAAATTTGAGCTCACGAGCCCATCAAAGACTAGGCCAAGTGAGCCAGCGAGCTAGCCCAGTTTGCTCGGTGGCTCAGTAGAGCTAGGCTCTCCGAACTCGCCATAGAAAGAAATATAAAATTGATGGGCGTTGGATGAGAGAGTGGAAAAATTCATTATCAATTGACGGTTGTGAAGGATCGATATACGCCTATAGAGAGAGAGAGAGAGAGAGAGAGAGAGGAGGGGGGGGGGGGTAAATATAGCATTTTACTATTTTCTTGCGATATTTAATTTCTCTAAATCACTAAGTGATTTATCGAATTACACACAATATTTACTCGGTTTGGCAAACTCGTATACGTCCGCGCTCCAAGTTCCACTTGGAGATACTCTAAGCAATTGGCTTATGGGTGCCAATAAAACCGTTTACAAATTGACTATTAAATGGGACGTCACTCTTGACTAATTATAAGGTCGTCAACCTTTGAGTCTTACNNNTTTCCCCTTTTTTATGATGACAAAATTCAATAAGTTCTCTATCTTAAAAATAAGCATTTGCATACAAATATTGCATATTAGATCTCTCCAATTAAGTTAGGCAATTTTTCAACCAATTAACTTATGCAACAAGCTACTAAACTCCACCTAAAATATATATTGCAACTTATACATCTTTCTCCCCCTTTTTGTCATAATCAAAAAACAATCATAGGGGAGGGGAGTCCTAAACAACCAATGATTTTATCAAAGAAAATCATCAAAATCATTGACAAACAAAGTAATTTTTTCTTTTTAAAAAAATTTTCTCCCCCCTTAATCAAAGAATCTATACACAAATCAAACAAAGGAGGTAATCAAGCATTCAAAATCAATTTGTGGTTAACAAGAGATACCAAATTAATACAACCACATTTGAAATACAATCAAAAATTAATCTTCCCTCTTTTTGTCGTTAAGCCTATAAACTCATTTGAGGGATACAAACATTAAAGTTCAATGAGTGGTCAAAGATAAGATACCAATTTAAGCAACCACAATCACAATTCAATCAAAAATATTATCCCTCTTAGTCATTAAGCATACATACACATTTGAGGGAATTATGCATTTAAGTCCAAAAAATAAATACAAAAAAATGGGATTCAAGAGATATATATTAAATGTAGGAAATAGAGTCCACTTCAATTCAACATATCAAACCAATTTTCTCTTTAAAGTAAATGAACTCCAAGTGAAGATAAGAGAATGATAAACAAAAGTTCAAAATCTAGAAGTAATACCATTTAAAGAGTTAAGAACTTAACCAAGGATACCAATTGATAATTTACAATTTGAAGCAAAAACACGTTTTTCAAAGATTTATACCAATTGTAAATCCAAAGTTAAAATCAAATCAATTTAAATAAAATGATACCTATTGTAAGTTCAAAATGAAATTCGAAATAAAAGTCCATGCGAGATATCAAAGTTAAAATCAAAATATCAATTGAATTATCTCTCCCCCTATGTAATCACAAAAAAAAAAAACAATCGATTGGGGATATAATCCAATTTAAAATATTTTCTCTCCGTCTTTAAAAAAATCACCAAGCATATAAGAGAGAACTCAAAAATTAAGAGAACCATCCAATTTAAAACAAAAAGATATACCAATTGAAAAACAATCCATGGATGAATTCAAATTTTGGAAAAAAAATTTCTCCCCTTATTATTATGGACAAAATCAAATAGTTGGGGAAACTAATGATACCAAAGTAAAAATCCTTAAAAGATTATATCAATTTTAAAAAAAATGATTTCATTGATATCAAACTAAAATAATTGTATAAATGATACCAATTGAAAAAAAATATGTCCAATGATATCAGTTGTTGTAATTCAATCATAAAAACAAGGATTGATACCAATTATTGACATGATACCAATTTTGTAGAAATTTAAACCAATTGTGGTGTTAAAAATCAATCTCAAAAATACTAATTGGTATACTTTATCTTTCAAAGATATTCAAGTTAAAATCATTTCTCCCCCCTATATCATTGCACATAATCAAAACATTAGGGATGAGAATTCAAGATAGATACCAATTGTAGAGTTTAAGAAACAAAACACTTATTGAGAGATTTCAAATCAATAGAAAATTATTGATATCATTTAGAGATTTCAACACCAAGGATAAATATTGAGAATAACTTGAAAAACAACTACAAACTCTTCCCTTTTTAAATCAATAAATCAAATCGTTTGGGGAATCAAAGTTATCAAACAAAACAATAAGAAACTCTCCCCCTAAACACTCAGAATGAAATCAATAGGGAATATCAAAGTTTAAAGCAAAAACATTTATTGATATCAATTGAGCAACTTCAAATCAGTGGAAAATATTGATATCAATTAGAAAATCAACTACAAAAGTTATTTCCCCTTTTAAATCAAAAAATCAAAAACGTTTGGGGAATATGATATAAAAAATAAAGCCTTATAATATAAAACCAATTGAGAAACAAATACATTCATTTAAGGATTTTAAACCAAAGAAATGATTATGGAAACCAAATTGAGAAATTAAATAAAAAAATGTTTCTTCCTTTTGATGATAAACTAATTTCGAGTTGTAGCGGAAGCACAATCATCAATATTACAATATTTGTATTTTTCTCCCCCTATATCTATGGTCAAAATAAAATCAATGAGGAAAATCAAAGTTTAAGCTATAGCAGAAGTAAACTTATTAAAACTTAAAAACTTGAACAATTTTTAAAAGCAAAGCAATAAACTCTATACAAGTTTTTCTTCTCCCCCTATATCAATAGTTAAAAGTAATTCAAGGGAGACTTCTAAAATCTCAAAACAAAAGGATTGTCAAGCAAATCAATTATTTCCTATCAATGCAATTTTCTCCTATTTTGTCCATGTACACATTTAATCCAAAGGAGAAGTCCACAACAAATTTTCAAAAGAGGCAAAATAATTTAGTCCAAGGCAACAATATCTCCTTTTATCATAAAAACAAAATCAAATCAATGGAGTGTTCTAGATTTTCAAGAATAGAACAACTGTCTAAACAATTTATGTCTCCCCCTTTTTATCTATAGCAAAATCAATCCAAAGGGAAAACCAACAAATCAAAATTGATATCCAATAATTCAATATATAAAACTAGAAAACCAATTGTTGGAAGCCAAATCTCAAGCAATAAAAATAATCCAAGTCAAGAGTTATGCAAAATTTAACGTAGAAATACCCATTGCAAGAGATGATACAAATTTCAACCTAGGATACAAGAAAATCTATCAAAGGTTCCACAAAGAATATATTCAACCAATATGCAAATTCAATATCTTCCATTCCAAACTCAAGAATATCAAAAATAAGTTCAAAACTATGTATTGAAGAATTTGAGTCAATTCAATTTTAATCAAAAATAGAAAGGCAAATTAAGTCAATTGTCAAATCTAATCTATTCACTTTAATTCAAATTGAAACACAAACAAATTTAATTTCTCCCCCTAAATCAATGATTAAAATAAAATCTATGGAGATTATCAAAGTTTAAATCAAGAGCGGAAGCAAACTTATCAATATTAGAACATTTGTATTTTTCTCTCCCTATATCAAAAGCTAATTTTTGTCCAAGAGAGAAATACACAAGTCAAAAATTGAATATCCAACAATCCAAGCAATTCAATATATTCAAAGTAGAAGTTCAATTGTTGGAATACAATTTTCATACTCAAAGAATATCAATTGAAGATTTACATTCAATTCAAAACAATATTTGCAATCTAGAGATCAAATTGTTGGAACACAATCTTCAATCATCAAAATACCACAACATGAATTATGCTCCGAAAATTCACAATTCATTAAAGAAATAGAAATTCATTCTTATGATGTCCAAAATCTAAGCTATTAATGAATCCACAATTAAGATAGATCACCAAAAAAAAAATCCAATAGATGGACTAACCAATTTTAAGATTAAGGATACTATTGAAGTTTTCATGTTTATCAATATAAAAACTAAATTTTATTCTCAAATAATAATTGTTGAAAAGAGAGCTCAAGTATAATAGATCATTTCATTTTCTCCCCTAATTAAATAACCAAACTTCAAATCCATGGGGAATTGTTCAAAGTTTTGAAACAATTATATCTATACAAATATCTATCCTCTTTTTATCAAGAGACAAATTCAATCCAAAGGGGAGTTATCAAAGTTTAAGCCTAGCGAAAGCAAGTTTATCAAAACTAAAAATTAAAATCAACATTTAAGAGCAAGTCAATGATTTCAATTCGATACTCTTTTCTCTTCTTTTATCCATATACAAATTTAATCCAATGGAGATAAAAAATAGTCTAAAAATTCAATTGTTGTAATCCATCTATGCACCGGAAATAGCATCCAACAATTCAAGTGTATATTCAAATTAGAAATCCAATTGTTGGAATCAAAATCTCAAGCAAATATGCATGTAACAATTTAAGAGATATACTATTTCAAGGTTTATTCAAAAATTCAATTCATAATTTTTATCCTCTAACACCAAATAAAAAATAAGAAATGAATCAATCTATAATCTATTCCATTTAATTCCATTCAAATCAAGACACATAATATTGATTCCTAAGAGAGTTTCAACCAATCAAAATTAAAACCAACTACTTTCAAATCAATTCCAATCAATAATTATGCAAGAAAGAATATCACAATTCATCAAAAAAAAAAAGATAACAATTCAACCAATAGATACCAATATAAGAAATAATCAAATTCACAATCTATGATATCTATCAATTCAATCCAAAATCAAAATCATTATAAATGTCACATTTAATCATAACAAAAGAAATGTGTACCTCCAAGATGTTTATTTCCATTTTTCTCGCTTTGGAGGCAATCTTGAAGCTTCTCCCCTTTTCATTTTTTGGATACTCCATTATCTAAGTCCATTTAGCTCCTTGGGAGAATCTCCAACCTACAACACAACTCATTTTGTATTCTTTGGTACCCAAACCATTTTGGGTCTTTTTGTTATAGGCTTGGTTCCTTTAGGAACCCACACAAATTTAGAATTCAAAATAGATTTAGAGTTTAGATTTGAGTTAAATTTAGAATTCAAGTTCAACGGATAAGTAAATTTAGAAATAACATTTGCATTCAATTTTAATGGACAACAAAAAGATTTATGTCCAACACAATTGCAATAATTACAAATAGATGAACTAACAAATCGATTGGTGTAATTCTTTTTCTTTGCAAGGGGTTTATAACCAATTCCAGTTTTGTCAAATGTAACCATTTGCTTACCAAAGAGCATATTTAAATTTTTGCTCCAATTAGTGAGTTTAAGTACAATCGAATTCAAATCATCATTTTTAACTTTCAATTCACTAATATCAATCTCAAGATATTCAATTTTAGCCTTAGCATAAAAAATAGATTTAGATTTAGCATGCAAAGATCTAATATCATCTTCACGTGATTTGATCGAAATATTCAATTCATCATTCAACAATTTCAAATCACAAATATCATGCTCATGAGATTTAATGGTATTAATCATATCACAAATTTTACCATTTAATGAATCAATTTCATTTTCATGTGATTTAATTGTAGAATTCAATCCATTATTCAACAAAATCAAATTGCTACAATCATCTCAAGAGATTTAAGAGAAGCATTCAAATTTTCATTCAAGCTCTTTAATTCTACAATTTGATCATCAAGAGATTTATTCAAAGTAGTATGCTCTTTGATCAAATCGTTTTTCTCATTTTTAAACAATTTATATTTCTCTTTGAGCTCGTTAAAACTATCTAGTAATTCATGAAATACATCATTATCATCATCACTATTAGATTCCGAATTGCTATAATAGTCGTCTACCTCAATATCGTTGGCCATGAGACAAACATTGGCCACTTCCTCTTCTTTTTTCTGAGGATGAACTTTCTTCGCCTTTGATCTTTTGATTTGTACCTACATGTGCAAGCTTAAGAGTTCTCCAAATATCATTAGCACTAACAAATGCTTGTACTCTACCAAATTCATCTTTACTTAAAGCACTATATAAAAGATTCATGGCTTTAGCATTTAGATTCCAATTCCGTTTATCTAAATCGTTGAAATCACAATATGGTCTAGGAAGGTGTAATCCATTTTCAATGATCTTCCAAAGAGTGTAATCAACGGATTGTATAAATATTTTCATTCTACACTTCCAAATCAAATAATTACAACTATCAAATAGTGGAGGTGTAGATGTGCATTGACTTTCAACAATTCTATTGAAATCCATAATCAATTACATATACTAGAATTGATCAAAGTTATTCACAATAAATTTCAACAAGAAATTCAATAGGAAAATTTTCAATAGATGCAACTCAACAAATATTAGCAATGCGCACAAAATATCACACAAAAATTAAAATCCCCTGCTCTGATACTAATTGAAGGATCGATATACGCCTATAGAAGGGGGGGGGGTGAATATAGTGTTTTACTATTTTCGTGTGATATTTAATTTCTCTGAATCCCTAAGTGATTTATCGAATACGATTAAATAACCAATCACAATAAATGCGTAAATTAAAGAGTAAGGTTTAGAGAAGTGCACACAATATTTGTTTATGCGGTTCAACAAACTCGCCTACGTCCACACTCCAATTTCCACTTGGAGATACACTAAGCAATTGGCTTACGGGTGCCAATAAAACTGTTTCCAAATTGAATATTAAACGAGGAGTCACCCTTGACTAATAATAAGGTCGTCAACCTTTGACTCTTACGGGGTGTGACCCTAAATTTAACTATTACGAGGAGTCACCCAATGATTGAACTTGCAGGCGTTCAATCAAGCCTATGAGTGTTTCGGGTTGTCACCCACATGTGATGAATTCTTAGGGAATCACCCTTTTACAATTTAGCGCAAATATAGGATATGGAAATTAAAGCGCAATCTAACTAGTCCAAATTCTCCCAATCGCAAGTTTGGAATAGGGAGAATTGGATTTACAATTAAATTGCTCACAGTGAATAGTATTCGAGTCTTGATTTTGGCAGGGCTTTGCCTCAAATATTTGATCGTTGTGGAGAGCTTGGAGTGAACTCTTATTTATAGGTAGAGGACTTTCGGATCATCCTCCTTTGTCCGGACTCGTCTGCATGTAGCCGTTGGAAAATATCCTTTGAAATCAGTCCGTTGAAAATAAAGCTATTATGCAGATTTTTGACTTTGGGACGCAGATCTCCTCATCTGCACTCATCCTAATGTGCACTGTTCACCTTTTGCGGAGGCAGATCCTCATCCACCCCTCATCCGAACCTTCACTGTTCAGCAGTTTAGGATGTAGATCCTCATCTGCAGCTCTCATCCGCACTCATCTGCAACTCTCATCGGCAAACACCCTAAAAATTACAGATTCAAAGTGGACTTGTTCGAGATCGTCTGCACTACTCTGAAAACACTCTGGACACTTTTTTTCATCCTCAGCTCATCCTAAACTTCATGGACACACTCTAGGGAGGATTCACACGACTCTCTTTCGTCTACAATATCGTCCTCGCTCGTTTGAATGAACACAGAGCAGATTGGGACGAGTTTTTCTCATCCGTAGCTCGTCCCCACTTCACGCTAAATTTACCCCTAAACTATATTGAGTCCCTAAAAGATATCCAACACTACATGGACTCAAATAAACATGTTAACACATAAATAATATCCTCAATATGGGTATTTTTGATAAACTCGGATATAAATATAATTATAAAAACGTTAAAAATAATATCCAGAAAATACAAAATTTAACTTATTGGATTTATTAAATTTGACAACATTTTATTCATCATCAAAATAACACTTAGCCAAAATTTAACTAATATTTTTTGTATTAATTTTTGTAGGTTTTGTATAGGTGAAGGTGATCAAATTCACACCACCTACTAGTTATTGTTGATTTTGTGGTATCAATTTATTATTTAAAATTTATTTTAGATATTTAATTTTAATTATTATGGATCCACGTAATTATTGTCATGCCCCAAAAAGGACCCGAGACAGAATGGAGAACGATTCGGCCTAAAAGGAAATTGAAACTTTAGATTTTACCTGTGAAATCACTCACCATTAATACCTCATCGGAGTCGTCTTCAAAACGCCAAAACACAGCACCCAGACCGTAAAGAAATCAATTCATTCCATTAAACTTTGTTTTACGAAAGAATAGCATACAAAGTCCAAGAATTTTGAAGCTTACCTCCGTGAAGAGTGAAATAGTCGATCTGATGGCTGAAATCCACACCTCCCGCACTGTCAATTTGTCAAAGCTTTGAAGAGATGAAGAGGGATATGGATAGGAGTGGGGGAAAGACTCACCCACCCTGTTTCAGCAACAACCCCCCGAAGGGGGGTTGTTTCATTTTTTTAAAAAGTTTTATTTTTTTTTATTGGGCCGAGCCGGCCCAGTTATAACATTCTTCCCCACTTAAAGAATTTTGCCCTCGAAATTTAGAACAACATCACTCCTACTATTGAATAAGTGAGGATACTTTGACATCATTTATAATTGGCCCACATCCATAGGGATGGAAGGCTGTTCTAGCCCATACCTTAAGAAAGAAAAAAAAGGTCCTTCACTAGGATACCTTTCTCATGTAGTTTCTCTTTCATTATGATTCTTCTATTATACTCGAACCAACTATATCTCGCGACGGTGATGAATTCTTATTTCACGACCTATTATTTTATCGGGTTCCTTCTTATATGAAACATCCTCCTGGATAGGTACCTCGGTCCAATAGATCACATGTGACATATCAGGCACATACTTTTTCAACATAGAAACATGAAAAACTTTATAAACATAATTTAGATGTGGTGACAAGTCTAGACGATACGCCACTGGGCCAACTCTATCGATAATCTAAAAAGGACCAATATACTTGGGAGCAAATTTCCATTTTAGTCAAAATCTGTTTATACGTCTCCTAGGTCTATCTTTAAAGAATACAAAATTTTCAGCTTCAAATTCAACTTTTCTTCGTAACAAGTCTGCATAACTTTTTTGACGACTTTGAGTTCTTCTCAGTCTTTCCTTTATCAATTGAACTTTGTTAAGAGTCTTTAGAAACACATCAGGATTGAGAGTAACATGTTCTTCAGCCTCTGTCCAACATAACGGTGATCTACAAGTTCTTCCATATAAAGCCTCATATGGTGAATTTCCGATACTAGTTTTATAACCATTATAAACAAATTCTACTTAAGGCAAATCAGCTATCCAACTATTTTCAAAATCCAAGATACATGACCTTAACATGTCTTCGAGAATCTCAATTGTACGCTCAGACTGTCCATCCGTCTGAGAATGATGTGCAATACTCAAACTAAGTTCAATGTCTAAAGCTTTTTGAAGTGCTTTATAAAATTTTGAAGTAAATTTTGGGTCTCTATCTGAAACAATATTAGAAGAAATACCATGAAGACGAATACTGCTCTCAATATATAGTTTACTTAACCTTCTCAATGAGAAATCCATCCAAACTAGAATAAAATGCACAGATTTAGTTAGTCTACCAACTATTACCCATACTGCATCAAATTTCTATATTGTCTTAGGCAAACCAATCACAAAATCCATAGTAATCTTATCTCATTTCCACTCCAAAATAGGTAAACGTTGTGACAACCCAGTCGATCTCTGATATTCTACTTGGATTGGCCCAAAATAGAGCCTGGTTCGGCCCAAAATACGTTTGGGTCAAAGCCCAATTAAAATTGGACTGCTGTCTAGAGTAAAATCTGAACACGATCCAAGATGCTTTTGATCCATAGACCAGATTACGCTAATCCGCAAACAAGAAGCTCCTGCTATGGCAAGGGGGACTCTTGCCGAGTTTCTAAGGAAACTGTCGAATCGTAGTTTGGTAGGGAATGAAGATGTGATGACTCAAATTTTTCGTTACTTCAAAAATGCGTTAAATTTAAAACTTTTATAAAACCACTGAATCCTTATTAAAACCCTTCAATTGAAATCAAAGTTCTTTTCTAAAAAACCTGATCGTTAAAACATCTTACTTAAAACTTGTTATTTAAATCTTTCTTTACAGCGGAAGACTTTATTTATAAAATCCATTTTTCTCATTTTATAGCGGAAACATAAATCGTTCATTTTAAAAAGACAATAAATAAATTATTACTTTACATTTATAAAACTTTTTTCTCTCTTACTTTCCTTAACCTAACCAACCACAAGTCCAGCCTGTGCAAATCCTTCATCAACTGCTCCTTGATCTGTTCATCATTTTCTCGTGCGTGTACCTACACCATTAGCAACTGTGAGCCTGAGGCCTAGTAAGGAATGAGAGATGCAGTATGTTGTATGTCTCTCGTTCATTCTTTTGGAATGAGTACTGTCCCAATCCTTTCTTTTCTTTACGTTTATTCTTTCATTCTTTCTTTTATAACTCGTACGTCAAGCAGGAGATTGGAGGAACCTATGTTGGAGGTATAGTCTTGGTCAGCTTCTAACCACCTAGGGTAGCTGGTCCCGTTCCCGACAAGGGAGGAGACTTAGTCCAGACTACCTGATTAGATTCGAACTACCCGTCCGTGCCCCAACTCCTCATTTCTTTTCTTTTTTTTTCTTTGCATTCCTTTCATTTATTTGTTTTCCTCACTTAATGCATATGAGTATCATACCTAGAGGTGACACTTCCTACTTGTTTCTATTATCATGATGCATGTCAATGAGAAACGTCATTGTGATGCATGTTCATGAAGAACAGTAATCACAACAATATAAAAGTACAAGATATGGAAAGTCTACTAACATACTATATAGGCATGCCCGATAATTTAAAGGAAGTGATAAAATATAGACATGTTTTGGGATTTAAAGCAAACAATAATATCATAGGCATGCTTGGTAATTTAAAGAAAGCGATAACAATATAGATATGCTTAGTAATTTAAAGGAAACAATAATAATTTAGACATGCTTGACAATTTAAAGGAAATAATCACCATATGCTAACATCCTAAACATGCTTTGAAATTAAACTAATAACATGCGATTAGTATATGCATGATAAATAAAGCAACATGGTAGAAACGTAAACCAACAATTAAAGAAAAGACATTTTTGATGGTGTAGGGCCTCCACTGACCAACGACTCTACTCAATTTCTTACCTCGAAGCTTTAACGCATATTCGTACTTAATCTTGTCCTTCCTTTCCTTTTCAATACCTTCATAATTAAAAGCATTTACACTTATTAATTTCATTTCCTTTTCGTATTCTAAATTGTACAATAATTCTAGGAACCCGTTAATGTCTAAAACGGAACACAACCCATCCCAATATCCATGTTTAACTAATTAACAACTAATTTTCCAGCAACATAAACCAATTTCAACATATTGACTTTCCATTAACAAAACATAGAGAGCTTTATTCTCCATTCATTTACTTAACAAGATATTCTCAATTCAAACACCACTTAGGTCACTTAACAAAATAACAATACGAACTCCAAACCTCCATCGATATAATTCACAGACAACAAGCAATAAACCACAAGGCATTATCCACAACTTCACCATTCAAAATCCCTATAGAGCATACAATCCCAATATTCCAGAAAACCCATCCACAATAACTACCATAATCAGAGGCCATGGATCAAACATCCAATTTAAAACCTTTAATATAGAAATACTTTGAGGGATAGTACAACAACAGGTTATGTGTCTTCCATGCCATTAACCAAAACAATTGCAAAACATTATTCTTCTTAAAACAATCGGTAGAAATCAAATCAAAGCATAACCAACAGCATACAACAGTCCAACAAATATCACACCCATTTTTCTGTCATTTCCTACAGTCCACTCTACACATAAACACACAAGAAAGTTGGAGGAATCGTTCTCACCATGAAGACCCGAGGGTAGGAACCAGCTTCACTTCAGTCATTTTCTTCACTTCACGGCCATCACCTCCCTTGAGAGCTCCACACATCCTCACTGCCTCTCTTCTTCTCTGAACTTCAACTCTCCTCCTCAGTTCTCCAGAAGCTCTCTCTCCCCCTCATTGTCTCAGCTCACCTGAGAGTCTTCACTGCTAGCCCTCTCTTCCATCCACTGCATTTCAATTCACTAGAGAGGCACAACATGCCATGCTTCTGCCACAGACCATGCCCTGCCC